>PVIU01008983.1:0-79290 GCA_004026605.1 Ondatra zibethicus | reverse complement strand
CCAGGTGGATTGGTGTGCTCCCATTAGTTCAGGCACACTGTCTCAGTAGGTGGACCAGCCCCTCACGGTCCTAACTTCCTAACTCATCTTCTCCCACCTTCTGCTCTTCACCTGCACCTTGGGGGCTCAATCCATTGCTCTGATGTGAATGTGGGTCTCTGTCTCTATCTCCATGGCAGGAGGATCACGAGTTCGAGGCCAGCCTGGGCTACACATTTGCCGGTAGTGGTAGAAATAATTCTTAAGTAAAGTTTGTAAGTTAGTGTGATGACAGAATATACAGTAAGAAATACATATTAACACAGAATAGAATACAAAAGTTCAACCTTTCACAATAAATAGTTCACGCAATTATTTCTTGGATAGGATATTTTGACCAAAAGGATAAATTCAGTAACTTAATCAAAGCTCTTTGACATAACATTACTTGTGTACAGGCAGCAGTAAAATTCACATTGACATGAGAGTTGTCATTAAACAAGAAAAAATATGCTTAAACTATATTAGAGTGATATATTGAAAGAAAGGTTTCCTTAAGTGTTTCTTGTTGATTCTTTAAAGAAAAAGCATTTCTGGAATTTCTGAAACAGGGATGACTATTTTCATCGTACCACCATCATCTTTGTTGAGGAGAAGAAAGAACCTGTACTAAAGGTTTGAATTGTGCTGTGGATCTTCTAGCTACTAATGTCTCAAGTGCATGTCTACAGCTATCATGTTTGCAAATCCCTTTCTGACGCTCCACCTGAAGGAATTAGTTTATAGGCACCGATGCAAGACAAATAATATTTTCTAATGAAATGACCTATAAATAGCCTTATTATTGACAGTTAGAATGAAATAATATACATCTATAAGAAATCATAAAATTTCTTGCCACTGTTTAAGTGTGTTGTATAATATGGCCTCTGGTTTTGAATGTCAAATTTGTGATTACAGAAGTTAGAACCATCATTTACTAGAAAAGAACTGTTTGAGTGCAGATTATGCAAATTCTACTACTGGATGGTGTACTCGATACATCTTAAGAAATACGTTGTGTACTTGTTGCTTAGTCCAAGCAAGCATCTTGCTCAATCTTAAATTCATAAAATCGTTCCATTCGTGTAGGTGATTCAAGGCAAAATGCACAAAAGAAAAAGCTCATGTAAATCACTTTTCTTTTTGTTAACTAGTTTTTTTATTTTTCTTGATGTCATTTAAACTTTAAAAGTAATAACCACTTTTTAATAATATTAATAATAATAAAGTAATAATTGATAATATCAATTTTGATATCCCCTTTTAAGAAGTAAATATATTTATATAGTTACTATACATGTTTGTATATCTATTCAAACAAGTATAATATGTCTTATATTTTATTACAGAATATTTATTAGATAAAATTTATTACACTAAATTGTAAAGCAGTCATTCTTCTATGTTCTACATAGAACCTGTTGAATAAAATGAAAATAATTTCTGTTTCACAGAGCTCTTATTCAAGAATATATTAGTATCATAAATTTTATTAGATTCTATGGCAGGTATGAGTTTAATCACTTAAATGTTATCTTTAAGAATACATGAAATTATATTAATTGTGACCTAATATTCACTAGCATTTTTTGTAAATTCATTTTGTATACTTGATTCATAAATCCTGAATTTAGCAAGTTTCTTATTCGTAAAGAACTAGTTATACTGTTAAAATATGTGACCATGAAATTATAAGTTTTTTAAAGAAATAATGAAGAAAGTAAACTAGGAATTTGAAGGGAAAGATGCTTTGATTTTTAAAAATGGCATTTATCTATTCAAATCCTCATATGAAATATCTCTATGACTGCTTTGTGCATGAATACACAATGTATAAACTCAGTAATAGATATTTATTACAAAGAATGTTATTTGTTTAACAGTTCCAAGGAATATGTTTTATTTTTATTTTGTTGACCTTCAGAGTCCAATTCAAAGCTGCACAATTTATATTCCTAAAATGAAAATATCCAGCATTTGGGAGGCAAAGGCAGGCACATCTTTGTGATTTTGAGGCCAGCTTGGCATATAGAGTGAGTTCCAGAACAGATTGATCTGTTTCACAGAGAAACCTTGTCTCTAAAAAATTAAAATATTTATTGTAGCAGAATAAATAATTTTATGTAAAAAATTACCAAAATATTTATCTGTATACATCTTTCTAGAAATATTAGAAATACTTATTTTACTTATTTAAATGGTATAGAAGAATTACTGAATAAACTTCAAAAATAAGCTATTTGTTAAATTATTTGTTAAGTTATAATCTTTCCAAAAACTCGTTTCTGAATGTTATATTTGTATATAAATAATATTTCATTTTAAATGTGTATATAAAACCTGCAAGGACAATCTACTTTTTCTTTTATATTCAGGCAAGGAGTGTAAAATGCATTGGGTTTAATAATCTGTTTAATGATTCTCAGAAATTGAAAATTTTGATTGAATCACACTTGTTAAATACAAATACCATGTTTGACACTGTAAAATATGGTCTGTTAAGGAATTTGTTTCCATAATGTATAAATGGTATACATTATGTATAATTATAACTTCAATGCTAAAGTGAATAAAAACAGAAGAAACACTTTTTACACACTTAAATATCAAAGAATTGTAAAGTTTTCTGGACCAACCAATCTTCAGGGCTTTTAAAAACTAGTATTCTTTACAAAACATGCATGAGATTGATGTGATATAAATATGACCAAATAATAATGAAGTAAATATCAGGTTTTGAAAGCAAATTTTGAAGCCTATGTCTCACTTGGAGGACACAGATGTTTTGTCTCAGTTCTGAGCATGAGGAATCTAAGACCAGCACTGAGGGCCATAGATCTTCAAAGGCAGCCTGCCCGTGACACTAAGTACTGTAGTATTTGCAAAGATATACAGTAAAAGTGATTGCTTAATGACAACTTGCAAATGAAAAACTCCTTGCCTAATTAAAAACCTGATAATTAATGGTATCAATATTGAACTTTTCTAGAGTTCGGATCCATTTTGAGTTACAAATCAAAATCTAGGTGTGTGCTATGATTTTTTATGTGTCTTCAAAACTAGAGCCAGCTAATGATATATGGTATGTTTAACAATACTTTACCTAAAACTTATGAAAGTATTTCAGGATTATGAATAAAAACTGAAGCTGCCTTCAAATATGGTTCAAGGCATAGGACCAGCCGCTGAATAACACTATGGCTCTACTTATTAAATTTTGAGTTCATATTTAGTTAGGCAATCAGTATCATTTG
This sequence comes from Ondatra zibethicus, assembly GCA_004026605.1. NCBI lineage: Eukaryota > Metazoa > Chordata > Mammalia > Rodentia > Cricetidae > Ondatra > Ondatra zibethicus. Next base: position 76,015 of record PVIU01008983.1, on the reverse strand, counting down.
CAAAGATAATGCTCTCCTTCATTGTCAAAAAGTGAAAAACAAGAGGATAAAACATTCACACAATGAAAATGCACAAGCTTAAGCTATAAAACATTGGGTAAGGAAGACATAAGCACATAAGACTGTTAAATTCCATTCCATGTACTTTTCTGAAACTTACTGCCTTCTATGATTTCTAGTCCAGATATCACTTAGTTTATCTTTTGTCTAATTTTATTTTTATAGAATTCAAACCCTTATAGCAATAGCCAAACATATAGTAATGACAAAGGTCACAGAAACAATAATTAAGTTCTATTAATCAACTGTAAAAATATGGAGACTTGGCAAGCACAAAACAGAGGTCCAATAAATTTATCCGCTCTGCAGAGAGAAACAACACAACCTCCAGAACATTAGGATGTTTCTGAATCCTAGTAGTCTGAGAATTATTAGGCAGAAGGATATTGCTGTTCCTAAAGGAGGGGGTTTCAAGTATGCTATTTGCTTTACATACCCATAATTGTAGGAATAAACTTGAGAATTAAGACATTTATCAAAAGCATGAGGAAAATGGAAGTAAATATTATACTAAGCAACAGAAAGTACCCTTGACAAGATCACAACTGTCGTCAAAGGTGGAGATCATACCCACATAAAATTTTAACACACCAATGACCATTTTTTCTTTTATTTATTTGATTGTTTGTTTTTCAAGATAGGGTTTTGTTGACTGAGACTGTTCCTGGTCACCCAGACACAAATAATCACACAGAAACTATGTTAACTACAACACTGTTTGATAAATAGCTTAGGCATATTTCTGGCTAACTCTAATATCTTAAATTAACTCATTTCTATTAATCAGTGCGTTATCTATAGGCTGTGGTCTACTAGTAAGGTTCTGGCATTCCAGTGTCTTTCTCCTTCCACAGCTTCATGGCATCTCTGTGACTCTGACTATCTCTATCTATCTATCTATCTGTCTCTCTCTCTCTCTCTCTCTCTCTCTCTCTCTCTCTATATATATATATATATATGTCTATATATATATATATATATGTCTGTTTGGATTTCCTGCCTGGCTTTACTCTGCTAAGTCATTGGCCTAGACAGCTTTGTTTATCAGCCAATAAAAGCAAAGCCATTCAACATTAGGGTTTCTCTGTCATATCCTGGGCTGTCCTGTAACTAACTTTATAGACCAGACTAGCCTCAAACTCACAGAGGTGTTCCTGCCTCTGCTTTCATTGAAGATATGTGCCACTGCCACCTTACTAATTTCTTTTTTAAATTGAAGGATTTATTTAAATATGTTACTTTATATCATTAAAAAATTAATTTTTCAAGTTCTGAATGTCTTTAGGATATTATTACCCTATTAGATGTGAAGTTGATAAAAATCTTTCCCCATTCATTAGGCTGCCTTTGTCCTTTTGTTGATGTCCTTATTCAGAAAGTTGTGTCCTGTTCTGCCACTTTAAGATTGCTACCCAAGTTCTCTTCTATCAATTTCAGTGTGTCCTGTTTTATGTAGAGATCTTTGATCCACTTGGGTTTGAGTTTTGAGAAGGGAGATACATAATATATCTATTTGTATTCTTCTACATGAAGAGATCCAGCTTGAGCAATATCCTTTTTGAAGATGCTTTCTTTATTCCGATGTGCATTCTTGGCTTCTTTATCATCTCTCAGGCATCCATGGGTATGTGAATTTATGTCTGTGTCTTCAGTTCAATTCCATTGATCACCATGTCTTTTTCTGTGCCAATACCATGCAGATTTTATTACTCTGTAGCTCTGTAGTGAAATTTGAAGTCTAGAATGGTAATTCTTTCAGCAGTTCTCTTATTCTCCATTACTGTTTTAGGCATGCTGGGTCGTTTTCTATATGAAGGTGAGAGTTGTCCTTTAAATGTCTACAAAGAATTGCTTTTAAATTTTGATTGGGAATGCACTGAATCTATAGATTGCTTTTGCAAGGATGGACATTTTTGCTATGCTAATCCTACCAATCCATGAACAAGGGAGAATAACTAGATATTTCAAAACCATATAATGCATTTAAAAATGGGGTACAGATTTAAACAGATAATTCTCGATAGAGGAATCTTAAATGACTGAAAAACACTGAAAAAATGTTCAATACCTTAACCATCAGGGAAATGCAAATCAAAACTACTTTGAGATTCCATCTTATCCTGTCAAAATGTATGAGATCAATAACACAAGTGATAGCTCTTGATGGCAAGGTTGTGGAGCAAGGGAATGACTCCTCCATTGCTGGTAGAAGTGCAAAATTGTACACCCACTATTGAAATCAATATGGCATTTCCTTAGAAAATTGGAAATCAATTTACTTCATGATCCAGCTATACAACTCTTTGGTGTATATCCAAAGGATTCTCCATTCGACCACAAGGAAACATGCTCAACTATGTTTATTGTGACTTTATTCTAAATAACCAGAGACTGGAAACAACCTAGATGTCCCTCAATGAAAGAATAGATAAGAAAATTCAGTACATTTGCACAATGGAATATTGCTCAGCTGTTAAAAAATGACATCATGAAATTTACAGACAAATGAATTCAATTAGAAAAAATCATCCTGATTGAGGTAAACCAACCCCCAAAAGATAAATATGGTATCTACTCAATTATAAGTGGATGTTATCTGTTAAGTAAATGATAATCAAGTTACAATCCACAGACCTAGAGGGGACAGATAAAGAGAAGAGCTATAGGAAGGTAGTTTGAATCTCCCTGGGAAGGAGGTGGCTTTGAGGATGTTAGAGGCAGGAGGAGGACCAAATCAGGTTGGGCAGGAATTGAGAGAGAGTGTGTGTATAGGGAGAAACAGCTGAAATCAAGGGCATTTTGAGGGATGTTGTAAAATCTTCAGGCAGTGGAAACTTCTGTAACCTATTAAAGTGACCCTGGTGAGGACTTCTAGTAACAGAGAATATGGAACCTGAACTGTCCATCTTCTGTAATTAGCAGAGACTTCAGCGGTGGGCATGAGCTACATTTGAATGAGCTGTTGGCTAAGGAGGTTCAGAGACAATCCCTTATCAACAAAGGTTGATGCTAGATCAGAAGGTAGCTCTCTGAAAATTGTCAGTGGGGACCTATTGCCAAGGACAACTTTTACACATCTCATTGAACTTAAGGAAATCAAGCTCTTATGGTCAAGGGCCCTTCATCCCTATGTTATAGTTTATTTGGCACAAGATCAGTGCCTTGTCCAGCTGTCATCAGTGATGCTTCCTCTAGTAGCTAATGGGAGTGGTAGCAGAGACTCAATGACAGGCATTATGCACAAAATCTACACTAGGTCCCTCCTCTCAGAGATCAGGGTACCCTGGAAGAAAGACTAGGAGTCATAAGCGATGGAGGACAAAGAAAAACATGACCAATTGAATCAACTAAGCAGGGTTCACAGTGGTCACAGAGATTGAAATAGCAAGCTCAGGTTCTGCAAGGGCTTGTAACAGGTCTTCTATGTATATGTCATGACAATTAGCTTGACATTTTTGTGGGACTCCTAACAGTGGTAGTAGGGGTGTTTCATTTGCCTGCTCTTGAGACTCTTTTCTTCCTATTAGTTTGCCTTATTCAACCTCCGTATTTTCCCTTGTCTAATTGGGTCTTGTTTAGTCCTGTTTGGCCATTGTCTCTTGGAGTCCCGATCCCTTCTGAAGAGAATTATTGGGTTAGTGCATCTCTGGGAGAGAGAAGGTGAGGAGGAGAATTAGGAAGGATGGAGGGAGAGAACACTATTGCTGGGATGTATTGTATGGGAGAGAAATTTGTTTTCAATAAAAAAATGTGACTTGTTAAAAACGCAAATGCACTGTAATTTTTCTATGGTCAGCAACAGTATGAAATAAAAACACAGTAAATTTTAACTATAAATAAATAAATAAAGAGGTTTAATGTTCTGACATACATAGTTATGAATAATCTTATAACTTTATTACAAGACATGTTTGATTTTTAAAGACCATGTAAACTTTTCTCAAATGTGTACCTACAAGCATATGAAATGGAAACTAACATTTCTATGGTACCTACGTAAATATTTTTATACAGACCAACACAAAATTGACTCAGTAGGCTGCTGATGCATATGTACATGTTTTTGTGTGTGTTTGTATATGGAACAATAGTAAAAAAAGAAGAGCCCACAAATTTATGAGAAAGTTGGAGAGGTGCAGGAAGAACTGGAACAGAAGAAGACTAGTTGTGTCGCAGAGGATCTAGGGGTATGAATATGATCAAAATAACTAGTGCAAAATTCTCAAAGAGCTAGTAAAAAAGTAGATAGTAAAAAATAATTTAAAGTTTCAATTTAAAAAGCACACTGCAGTTGTACACATAAAAGCTCAAAGATATCTATATTTATATTCTTTTCCCTCAAATTCTCAGTAGTCATAAATATCCCATTAAACTTCTTATTGATTTACTGTTTGCTTTTAACTTATTTTCTACTAAAAATGGTCTTACTATCTAACCCTGGCTGCCCTTGAATCTTCTGTGTACACGAGACTTACATAGGGCTTGCTGTGGAACTCTTGTCTCTGCCTTGCAAGTGCTGGGATTACAGATGTGTGCCACCACACATACCTAACCTTCAACTTTGTTTTGAAGCACACTATTTCACTTATTCAACATTAACCTATGATACATATGAATTCTGTCTTGTGTTTCTTATAGAAACATATGCAAATACAGAGCTTGGATTCTAAGTAACAGGTGTGCAAACATTACAGGATACTTTAATGGTTTATTATTATTATTGGTATACTTTCAATATACGATGTATTCTGATTATGATTTTCCTTCTTACAACATCTCTCTGATCCTCCTCATCTCTACTCCTGTCTAAATACAAACCATTTCTTTTTTGTGGTTTTAACTGGTTTTTAAACAGTTGGCAATAGTTAGGGCAGGCAAGTAGACCTTTTCACAAGATTGATGGGAATTATTTTATAACTTTTTACTCTTTGAAAATTTATGAGTATTAACTTACATTTCTTAGCTTTGATTTGTAATGAATGTCAGTTGTGGCTGCTAAGGCAAACATTCTCTAGTCTCTTTGCACACATAGCTACATTCTGCTTGTTACTTTTATGTCATTTACTTCATCTACATCTCTGAAGTTAAGCATGAAGCATGAGCATGTAGTAATGAGATACTGAGTTTTACCCTATTTGCCTGAAAATAACAACTTGTCTTTTTGATTTTTGTAATCTTGACTCCAGGTTGCAAATTGTATTTAATATACATTCATTTTCAATTAAAAGTCTTAAACTAAATTTCAACAACTTCAACATCTAAGGCTCAGGGAATATTGCACTAAAAGGGTACAGGAAGACTGGAAGATCTAGAAGATCTAAGGGTTTGCTCTGTGGCTATATCCTAGTAATGTCAGAAACTACAGTCATTAAAGTCTTACCAACAAGGTTGCCTAAACATGAGCTGGACAAGAACAACAATAGACAGGCTAAATTTGCTTGGCGAAAGACCACAGGTTCTCAACAAGTGCAAAGAACTGCAGGCAACTAAAGAATGGTAAGAATGAGAGAAACAGTGTCTCCTACAGAAGAGTGCATCAATTAGTAATCTCACATCAAATGGTCAGCCCATAAAAGTGTAAGTGTGTGTGTGTGTGTGTGTGTGTGTGTGTGTGTGTGTTAGACAGACTGGAAAGGTTATATTAGGCATACATATGTATAAGCATATACATATGAACATGTAACAACAGTAAGAAAAGAGGCCCTCAATACAAAAGAGAGAGGAAGGAGATATATAGTAAGGTTTGGAGGTAAGAAAGGGAAAGTAGAAATTATTTAATTGTATTAAACTCTAAAAGAATCAAAATCAAAATAATCAAAGATACAAATTCTACATAATTATATTCATATAAGATCACTAATCAAACTCAAAAAAACAGAAAAGATGGGTCTTTTCCAGAGAAAAATGTGAAGTTGTTTTCAACTGGCATAATGATTTCCATAAGAAAAATAAATACATTCTAGGCATTATCCCATATTATGGAAGAATTTTCTGAATTAATGTTGCTACTCCTGTATATTGCTACACTTGTTTCAAGCTAACAAAACCAACTAGCATAAATTTATAAAGCAATATCTGTAAACAGAAAGAAGTTGAATGATACAATGTAACTATGTTTCTAATAAATACAATAACAAAATCCATCTGAAAATAATAACTAGGAGACTTGCTCAAAATAAGAAAGCAGCCATGCTTTTTAGTCTTATTCCCGATGTCCTTCCTCCAGTTTCTTATTCTATGCCAACTCAGTGGGCATTCTGATTCCCTGGGTGTATAATTAATCTGTTGAATCTTTCCCTTTGTCAGCACTGGCTAAGTAAATAGTTCAGTAAGGATTAGCCATCACAAGGTATATTCCTGACTGTCAGAAGTATTCTGCACTAGTAAAGGATGACAGGGAATACACAGCCAATCTGCAGGGGTTATGCTCATGGTAAACAATCCCTCCATTCTTTTATCTTTTTGTCAGACATCTAACTGTAAGTAATCAGTCTTTCTGAGATGATATTATTCTAATTTCATTTCTGGTGTTGTGATAAAATGACCTGACAACTGGTAAGTTAGGGCATACGTGATTTCTTTTTAGCTATCAGTTTGTGGTTATAGTGCTTCACTTCATGGAAGTCACATTATCAAGTTCATGGACCATCTGGTCACATCATGTCCACTGCCAATAAGACTATAGAGCATTGTTTTGACTACTGATTGTTGTGGAAGAACTCAGTCCATTAGGGATGGCGCTTCCCCTAGAGAATTGTTCCTGGGTTATATAGAAGTAAGCCTATAAGTAGAATTCTCCAGTGACTTCGGTTTAAATTAATACTCTAACTTCACTCAGTGATATGATCAGAGAATTGTAATATGAAGTAAGTGCTTTCCTCCTTAATTTTCCATAGTCTTGGTGTTTTTCACAGCAAAAGAAACCTAAGTATGTATGTATGTATGTGTATATATATATATATACACATACATACATATATATGCAATTGTTAAGAAATTATGATAATTAAATGTTTAAGAGAATATTTTGAGATACAGGAAATATGTTCTTGTTTTGTGGCTCATACTACACATTTTCTCCTGCTTGCTAGAATTTTGTATGTCTTACCTATATACTAAAATACTTTAATCATATAGTCATGGTACATCTATAAAAGTGAAAAGATTTTTTAATGGTACTTAATTTGATTTTAGTTCAGTACTAAGTTAATGCTAAAAAAGAAAATAAAATTATATTTGTAATTGTCTACAGCCCCAATAAATTCTACGTAGTAAACACAGTTATAGATCGTTATTCAAATGTTACCCTTAATAGACTTCTTTATTTAACTTTCATGTGCACTCTGAGTGCAATTCTCACTTTATCCATTGTGGATTTTATCATTTAGGTTTCCTTGAAAAAAATTAAAAACAAAGCCAGAAATGCACACTAAATTGCCATAAAATCCTTCAGAAAATAGGGTATGGAACAGCTATATTGATTATTTTAGTGTTAGAGAGGTTCTGTGGCTGCAGGATTGGCACCTTCTGAAGTTGCATTTTCTCTTTTTGGCTGTTAAGGTAGTATTTAATGAACCAGTTCCGTCATTTAGTCAATAGATGTATTCTTGCCTTCTAAAAGAGTTACAATACTTTCTTAATACTCTCTCATTAATGAAATAGAAATGGCTAAAGTGTTTGACAAATTGGACTAAATTAAAATGCACATTTTTCAAAACAATGCATGTTCATTTACGCCAGTAATAACACATTTTGTTTGTTTGCACATTCATAGCGACACAAAAAATAAACACTGTGTTTGGAAATGTCAATGGAATGAAACACTGTCATAGAGTAATGATCCCTTGTTCCCATATAAATGCCCAGGGAAAACTAATCTGTTCCCTTTCAAAGCAGGAAACATTGATCCACTGGGTATGTCTTATTAAAACGACTTTATTTTATGCTGCCAAGCAGTTGATGTAAATTTCGTCAGTTAGCCTGATAGATGTATGTTCCAGAGAAAGATGTTGTGTGCTGCCGCTACTAAACAGATAAAATGTACTGTATTTGTGTTGGTTACTTGTCAAGAGAGCAAAGTTAAATTTGTGCAAGGTCACAATGAGATATATTAACAAATTAGAAATAGTGTATAATAATTTTTTCTTTCCTTAATTTTTAGTAAATCTTTTCAGTTTTACAAGCCATTCAGTTAAATAATCATGAATTATATATAATCTACTGAGGATTCTATACATTGTTATACATCAAGATGCAGGCATATAATGTCTGAAAATTTGTGGCCAATAATTTTTCAAATGAAGGTAAATACTACTGTAATAAAACATGATGTACAGTCATGCCTAATTTTCATAGCATTTTTAACCTAACAGCAAAATAAAAAAGAAGGCTAGAGTTGCAGAGGGAAATGCAGAAAAAGAGAGATTTATATGATTTAGTAATGTGCATGTAAATACATAGGCCTGTGCACAGGGGATCTGTAGGTAGACACATTTTGAATGATGAATAGTAACATAATCTTTTAAAGAATTTTGTACCTGATCTTATGGTGTTTGCTGTGGCATATGGTGTATCATATTTGCATTTCTTTTTTATTAAATGACATAAAGCAGGAGTCCCAGAATTATACATATATATGTATATATACACACACACACACACATATATATATATATATATATAATATCATTTCCTGCACTGCTCTTTCTATAACTGGATGAAGGAAATGTTTTCTGACATCAGAACATGAAACTCTATAAGCAATAAAAAAAAAGGTAAGGACAATTTTATAGAAATGATATTTAGTTGTTCAAAATGATTTTACAATCAACATTTATAAAAGAAAAGCCACTTAACTGTGCAGGTTGCAGTTATACATTTGGGAATATACACATTAAATATATGTACATGTATATATGTAGCAATAATTAAGGAAAAGAAGGCCAGGAATTAGAGAGTGAAAGCTGGCATTTGAAGGAGTTGGAAAGAAACAAGAGTGATGAAATTATGTAATTATATCATCATTTCAAGATATAAAAAATATTACAAAAACAGTATCAATAAAAGAAAAACTTTACTGAATAAAATATATCACTTCATTCCAATGCAATGTATTAAATATAGAGTTTTCTCTGAGAAAATTTGGAGCATTATCACATTTTTAGAGCCTAGTGTGTTTACATTGGCTCATATTTTCTTCTCATTTTGTACCTATGGCTATTGGTCCTGCATCTACTCTGAGGTTTTAATGTATATTGTTTACATTACTATCAGTTTTAGTGCAGATTAAAATCTCTCCACACAGTCACTTCCTTAGTGGACTCACTCATAATTCCTTAATCTAAAGCAGACATTCTTCATGAAGAGAAGACTAGTGATATGGGATTTCCCTCTGTATGCTGTGAATATGTTTTGTTGCCATTGGTTAATAAAGAAGCTTCTTTGGCCTATGGCAGGGTGGAATATAGCCAGGCGGGAAATCTGAACAGAGATATATAGAGAGAGTAAGCAGATTCAAGGAGATATCATGTAGCTACCAAGAAGACAGACTCCATAAAATTACTGGTAGATCACAGCCTCATGGTGATATATAGAATAACATAAATGTATTAATTTATGATATATGAGTTAACTAGAAATATGCCTGAGACATCAGCTAAACATTGCTGTAATTAATATAGTATCCGTGTGATTACCCGAGTCTGCGTGGCTGAGAAACAAAAAGCAGCCTGCATTTCCAGACTGAGTAGCTGAACACTGCATGGAAATAAAAAACCATAATGAGTAAGTAGAAAAGCACTGACAACTTCCCAGAAAGTAAAAAAATTTTTGGAACATAAATTTATATATTATTTAAAATCACATACATGAATATATAACATATTTTGAGCATATTCACCTATAACTACCTCTATTCAACTACTCTATTGTGCCCTTAACCCAATTTTAGTCCCAAATTCATGTCTTCTTTTTGGTTGTTGTTGCTATTTACACCTTGAGTCCATATGATGCTGTCCCTATGTACCAGAATATGAGACTGTGCACCAGGACATGGACAACCTATCAACTGACTTATTCCTAAATGAATGTGATTATCCCTCCCTCAGAAGCCATCAGTTGAAAATAACGCCTCTGCTCAATGTGAGGCCTATGATGTTGCTTCCCCAGTTATTCTGAAATTTTGACTGGATTATTCTTGTACATTTCTTCAATATGTAACCATGGGTTTTGTGAGTTCATATGTGCAAGAACCATGTCATAGTCAGAAGTCAACAACTCAAAAGTTATTTATGTTGTTGGGCTAAATTAAACCCAACATTTTATTGATGGTAAACCAGATTTGAAGCATCTATGGCTTGGAGAAAGCTATTTCTGTCTAAGGACCTAATAGGGGATACAACAGATACACAATGCTGATTTCACCCATACAAATGAAATGGTCTTATCTTTAAGAAAGATTTCTAATCCAAAAGTTGTCAAGCCTGTCCTCTCCAGGTTAACATCATCCTGAAAGGGAGAACTGTGTTTGTATTATCCTGAAAATAGAAATAACTATGTGCTTTCCTAGCTTTCATAGAGACACTTGATATTGACCCTAGAGAGTCAGTGCTGTCTAACTTCAACCTGGTGCTGATAGAGAAGATACTGGGTATTAGGCAATAGCAGCCTGACAAGAGTCACAGTTCCATTTACTCATGGTATCAAGAACATGATAGAGACAGAAGTGCTGTTTAATTCCCTCCATTTTGACATAATTATACCCTTTTCCTTCACTTTTATCTTCATTTGATGTTTTATGCTTAGACACAGTGTACCGATTTTCCAATGTAAATTTTGAGACAAACAGAAAAACAAAAAGCAAATACAAAACTATTTTTCACTCATTCTGCCAAGTCATGTATTATATGACCAAAATTTACCTCTTGCATTTTATCTCTATGTTGTTTGTTCAAAATTTTTGAAAGCAAAAGATTTTTCACTGATACAAAAATATTTTTGAGAATTTTCACAAGAGTATGAATTGGTTGATTAATCAAAGTATTAATAGTAAAATTTTAAGATCATGAAGCAAAATATATTTTTATTTCAGTGGTTAATAGCTCAAGAATATTTCATAAAACAATGTTTAAATTGTACTTTCTTGCCCACTGCTGTTTTCACTAATTTTAATGAGAGGTTTTTTCTCTAAATCATTCTAGTATCTTAGATGTATTGAAGTAGACACATATCCTTTCACACCTATTTTTAGTGACTTTGGTTCAGTAGAAAAAAATCAATTAAGATATACTTAAATACTCTAATTTAGTATCAAAATTACAATAAGTAGGACTAACATTTTCTTGATTATATTTCTAAAGGAAAAGTGAAATGAGGATATATATTGGCACTTTTAACTGAATAAATCAATACCATTCCAAATCATTCTGCTTTATTTTAAAGTGCCTTTGTTTAAAAAATCTATAGAGATTAATTTATGAACTCCTAGAGCCATTTAATACCATTGTTTAACCTTTGAAATGTTTCATAACTTTAAAAGCTTGAAGAGTGCTATAATCTCAGAATTAGTAACTTCCGTTCAAGCCGTGGAACATGTTCAATAGATCTCAGTTTTTTTGTTATTCCTCCTACTATATTTCCTCATAGGTCCTTTTCTATATGTCTGCATTTCTGGGGTCAGAAGGTAAAACATAAAACACTTACAGATGTGAAATAAAAGACTTGTTTTGTGAGCTGTTTGCCTAAAGTTAGAGATATGTATGTTCTGCAGTGAGGAAAGTTTTAAAGCTAATGCCTGGAGGAAGAACTTCATTATTTTCAACAAAAACAAAAATAACTGATCTAATTTACTAGCAATTTTGTAGTTACAGAATATTAAAAATAGAGTACATAACATCTTTTACGAGCACTGGCTTAGTTCTGCACACTTGTATATAGTATACAGGTGCAAACAAATGTGTTTAGGAAATTAAAATATTTATTAACTTCATATAAACTTTGTTACCTCAACATAGAATGCTATGTATAAAGGCTTCTTTTCTAGTAACAAGTTCATTGAGCCAAAGACAATAAATAATAGAACATAAGCGATATAAAACTTGTGTACATTAAACTGTGTGTGCTCACAATTGTGTATATGCAAAGATAGAGGGCAGAGATCAACTTTGAGTGTCTTCCCCAATTGCTCCCTACATTGTATGTTGAAACAGGGCCTGCCACTGAACCTGGAGTTCATCAATATAGCTAGACAGCTTGGAGGGAAAGACCCATGCCTCCCAATATCTCTATTTCCTTCATGCTGGGGTATATGAGACCAACTGGTTTTACATGAGTACTTGGGTCAAGCACAAGTTTTCTGTGCAAGGCATGATTCCATCTTACTGAGTGAGTATAAAGTCCAATTATTGAATTGGTAACTGCCAAGGTATATGTCCCACTACTGAAACTTTAGGAATATCCTCATTCACTGTTTGTGGGATTATAAACTGATACAGACAATATGGAAATCAATGTGAAGAATTCTTTCAAACTAAAATTAAATCTACCATATGACATAAATATACCAGTCTTTGGCATATGCCCAAATACTCAGTATTTTTCTCCAGATACACTTGCTCAGCCATAGTCATTGCTGAAAATAGCTAGATAAGGGAAAAACTTCATTGTCCTTCTACTGACACATGGATAATGAAAATGTGGTAGATATAAACTATAGAATCATATTTAGCTATAAAGAAAATGAAATTATGAACTTATCAATAAATGGATGAAAATAGGCAGATCATGTTAAATGCCATAACCCAGGCCCAGAAAGATAGACATAGCATTTTCTCTTTCATTGGAAGCTGAGAGCTGCAAATCTTCAGATGTGACTACATAGTCTATGTAGGAATTAGCAAAATCTGAAACTGTCGTAGTAAAGGGGTGGGGACCAATACAGATGGGACTGTCGGGGTACAAGGGATCTGATGAGGTAAATAAAAAAAACCACTGCTTTCCTGGTTTCCTTTTATGAAAGGAGAGGGAGGTAAATACAAAAGGAAGAAGAAGATTAAAATAATGGTAATAATTTCTGAAAAAGCTATAATGAACCAAATTGTTAACTATTTAAAGCCTGATTAATTAAAAACTATAATATACATATATAATTTAAATAAAATGTTCCTATCTGGAGTGACAAAGTCCTTCCAAGAGTGAAAGAACATTTAACAAAAATCCAAATACCAGAAAATTATACAGTGTATCTTTTAGAATCCTAGCAGGAAAATAGATGTTAGCACCTAAAGAAATGCTAGATGTCATGCACCACAAGAATACAATATTCTTTGCAATAGTCATGAGGACAGAAAATAAGTTCAAAATAAAATTTTTAAATTTTCAAAAAACAAATATGAAGTGAAGTATGTTATCAAATATAAGATACAACAAAAGCAGTATTAGCAAAGTTTACAGTAGCAATGATTTCTATCAAGAAACATTTTCAATAGTCTAGTGAAGAATATCGCGGATAAGGAAAGCATGAAAGAACAATTACTAAAAGGATAAAAGGAAAAAACAGACAAGTTAAAATAAAAAAACTCAAAATTCTGAAACATACAAAGGAAATATAAGCATCAAAATGCATATTGGAGTTCTGATGTCCAAATGACACAGCTATGATACAAATGAAGAAACAATGTGGAAGAGTGTTTAGAGAGATCCTAAGAGTAATAGGAAAAGTGTATCATGAGGTCTAATAGGTATTAATAATAAAATCCTGGAGTCAAATAAAGGGGAAAATGCTGAGAGATCAGAGAGATGAAGGAGCAAAACCATAACAACCTTACCCACTCAACTTCCTAGAAGAAAAAAGAGCGAGTTCCTGTTTCTTTACACTTTATTACTTCCTCTCTCTACCCAGCCATATCACTTCTTGTCTGTCTGTACAGATCTCCAAACCTCTATGGTTATCTAGTATATAGCTCCACCCTCTGATCTTCAGGCAGCCTGTACTTATACAAAAAAGATATCACCACATTTCCCCTATCTGTCTAAAAATTTAAAAAAGAGATTATAACTAATATAAGAAAACTATATACAGTAAGAATAATAACTGTATACAATATATAACCAATAAATGCATCAGCAATGTCTAGTCCATCAACAATTGACAAATTCAGAGAAAAATACTCCATACATATCATATTTTGTGCTGGGCCAAAATATGGGCCGAGCCTGGTCTAAATGACCTAGTTCCAGGACAGGCTCCAAAGCAACACAGAGAAACACTGTCACAGAAAACAAAACAAACAAACAAAAATGTCAAAACCAACGAAACAAAAAGTGACATCAGCAGTTACCGATGAGGCCTCAATTCTACACATAGAACATTTGAAAACTAAACAATGTTGAGAGCTAGAGAAATACTTTTCAAAGGAAATGTGATCCAAATGGTGTTGGAAAACCAATTGACCTACATCACAAATATACTAATAACATATAACAAATCTGGGTTAGTATTGAAATTAGAAAGCAAATGATTAAGTCCAGGATACTTCCACCATTGATTTTTACTTTCTTTCTTTTATTTTGTGTGTAGAAGTGTTTTGTCAACATGTACCTCTCTTCACCATTTCCTTGCTTGTTTGCGATAGGAACCAGAGTGCTATTGGATGCCCTGGACCAGGACTTACAGATTGTTGTGAGATGCAACGAGGGTTCTGAGGATTATACCTGATTCCTCTGGAACAGCAGTAAAAACTCAAAACTCTTGAGCCATCTCTCCAGTCCTTGCTTCCAAAATTTTTAAAAAAGGGTGATTTTTCCAAATTTTGACTACAAGACCATCATTACCATAATACAAAGCTGGTTAATGCTACAATATAACAAAAGTTTATAGATCTATATTCCTGTAAAATCTACATGAAAATAGTCTCAGTAATATAGCATATTATAAGTACTAATTAAATTTGATCAAAAGAAATTCATTCTAGGATTACCAACAACTTTCAATCAGGGCAAATGCAGACATTTGTCTCATCAGTATAATTGGGCTAAGAATCAAAATTCTTCCAATAGATAAAGACAAATTTTAATAATATTCAAGAAATGTAGAGTTTTATGAAAGTTTATTTTCTATATTTATTTTAGAATATTTTAAATCAGATTTTAGGTAGTGTACAAATAAAACACTTGTACAGATTTGAATCATTGGTATTTGGGGTTCATTCTCTTTGGGCTGAACTTTAATAGCATGCCAATGAAAATTGATAAAGGGATATTAATCTCCTAACCACATAGTTAAACATATTGTCTATATGCAACTTTTTGGGAGCAATATTAATACTTTTTGACTTTCCCCTTTTTATTGTACTTTTTCCACCATGTAAGTATAGTGTTCTATTTTTCTAGTCAGGCATATTTGGAGATCATATTATTTCACTGAGGACTATCCAAATTACAAATTCTGCCTAATAGGTCTGGAGAACAGCAATAATTTAATATAAAGGTAACTAGAAAACCAGTTGAGAACAGCAAGGGAAGAACCTCTTTTCTCTTTGATCATCCTAAAGTAGAGTGGATATCTGATTTAATCCATTTTTATGGAGCCCTGAACACAACACCTCAGAGATTCTGATTTTTCTCATTTAGATTTAATAGTTTTCACTCCTGAATATTAACACATTTACTGACTACCCTCAAACATTTTCAAGACAGTTTAACTTATATAAGCCTGCTTAGTTAGATAAATGTTTTTTGTAAATGGGATAATTTGTGGTTCTTTTTACTATTCTGCTATAGAATCCAGTTATACAGTATCCTCTCTCTCTCTCTCTCTCTCTCTCTCTCTCTCTCTCTCTCTCTCTCTGGTTATTGACTTCAACGTACAAATTAGTGTTCTTAAAAAGTGTTCTATGATCCAAAGTTGAATTTTTCCAATGTTAATATGTTTTGAGAAAATAATGCAGTACAGCCTCTGCCGTAGCATTAAAACTGTGAATGTATGTGTAGTGAGGGAGTAGGACTGGGTTGGAAAGATGCTATATGAAGAATATTTCACACAAGTAAACTGACAGTCCAGAACAGAAAAGGACAAAATCAAGGAAAGTATAAAAATGTCATCAATTACTACTTAAAATATTTACATAATTTGCATTATTAAAACTATAAGTAATATTAGCCAGGCGGTGGTGGCACACATCTTTAATCCCAGCCCTTGGTAGGCACAGGCAGGTGGATCTCTGTGCATTCAAGGCCAGCCTGATCTACAAGAGCTAGTTCTAGGACAGGCCCTAAAGCTACAGAGAAATGCTGTCTCAAAAAAACTGTAAGTAAAATTATATATATATATATCACATATATTATATATTAATATATAATATATATTTGTATGTATATATATATGTGTGTGTGTATGTGTGTGTGTGTGTGTGTGTGTGTGTGTGTGTGTGTGTGTGTGTGTGTGCTCCTATTAGAATAGTCACCAAGATTTCTGGTGCACTGACTCTTAAACTATTTATAAAATTTAGGCGAGTGGTACTTTGAATATCAAGATATCTTGTGTTTGAAAATGTATTTCCCTTAGCTACAGAGATATATAAATTTCTTCTGGCTTTGCTCATCGTGCATATTAAACACTGGCTGAGAATATTCCTTAGTTGATAGTTTGTTCTTCCTGAAATGTTGCCCCTAGAGAAATTCCTAATGACAACCAGTCCTCAAAGCACTTTATTACAACTGCTTATCAATTAATTAATGAACAGAGGGATATCTTTAATGAAGCTTCTCACCTTTTTGGGAAGGCCAAATTAAAATCAGAAATCCCCTCTAGTGTGAAATAACAATTTTCCACTCTAAGCTAAATGATGTTATCAAAACCAAAGTACCAACTGATGTGCTCCCATTTGACTTTGCACTTTCCCAGTGTCCATCATTTCCAGAATGACAGCACCATATGCACATCATTGGTCTAAATCCTTTCCTTGTACCTCGCTAGGCATGAAGGACAAAGTGTGGAATACTTCGCCTTATGTCAGCCACTGCTTCTCAGAGATATATAAACACATGACAGAAAAATATAAACAATATTAACAAACTCTTTATAAACGAAACCAAAAATTTACGTTCACTATCCAGAATTATTGAACAGTTAGAACTTTGTCAAGATGAAAATACAAAACAAAACAAAACCAGAGAGGAATTTTTGTCCAAATGTTGACAACCTTTCGATTAAAATATATCTTAATCTTATATAAATGGTAATTTATTTAAATGGATAAGTTCATATTTGTCTAGTTGTTATGGTTTTGAACAACAAACAAACATGATTTACTTTCAGTTAAAATTAAACTTATTTAAAATAATTCTTCTCCATCTTAATTTTTCTGTGTTTTATATGCTTACAGAATATTTCTTCCAGGAGATGCTTACATGGATCAGTTACAGTTATCTTCCTATCATTAATTCATTGACTCTGTCTAAGGATACCACGAGAATGTTGTGGTTCAGCAGTCTCCAGCAAGCCTTGTTAGTAAAAAAGGAAGTTCAGAGCTAAGTTACAAAGATAGAATGAAACCGTGCTGAAGCTACCTGTGGTCTTACTGATCTTCATACATATGTTTTTGAAGAGGTATTTAAAGATTCATTTCATTTCTGTTCACCCGCATATTTTGTTACCACCATTATTACAGCATCAATGTGCTGAAAATTGTTGTTGGATGTGGTACCTACAAATCTGGTGTTGGGATCTTTTTTTTTTCTTTTCTTTTTGTTTGTTTGTTTGTTTGTTTGAGACAGGGCTTCTCTGTGTAACACTCCTGGCCGTCATGGAACTCATTTTGCAAATCAGGCTGGACTCAAACTCACTGAGATTTGTCTTTCTCTGCCTCCCAAGTACTTGGATTAAAGGCGTGCATCACCACTGCCCGGTGACATGATATTTTCCGAGGTTCTGGATAATTTGGCTGTTGTTTGTCTAGTAAATAGATATAATGACCCTCACTGTACTAATTTCAAAAAATGTATGTCTATGCAATAATCCACTGGTTTACTAGAAAGAGAGAAATTACTGTCATTACAGATATTATTAAATTTGCTTTCCATTCCTGTAAATGAAATCAATTGCCACTTTTTATACTTTTTATACTTTTTCTATACATGTGTAATTTATGTTCTCTGTGGCTAATGAAGGATTGCATGGCCCTAGATGTTATGCAGGAAAGTTAAGATATTATATAGCAAAAATAAGAAGTTAAATATTTTTTTTAAGAATAAGAAAATGAAAAACATAACTAAATCTGTTCTTTGCCATTTCCTATCCATTCATATGCAATGCACTCTGAGTATTCATGCTCCTTTCCCTCCCGTGTTTTGCTTCCACCCCATCAGTGCCCTAACCTTCCTACAATTCTCCTTCACAAGTCACAAGCTTTTCCTTTGTAAGACCCAATGAGTTCAACCAGAGTCTTATTTTACCCTTGAGTTAGAAACTCTCTGGTGGAGCCTGATGGATGTGTCTGTGGTTACTCAACTAATGGCAATCTTTAATCTCCTACAATTGAAATACTTAAAAGCCGAGGGTTGAGACATCTTTCTGTCAGAGCTGTCCTGTTCTCCATGCCGTGGAAATTTGAAATATTCAGATAAATGGCAATATACAACCACAGAAAACCCAGAGATAACTAGAAATGGGAAGATAAAGGAACAGAAGCATACCACAAGATACAGTAAATATTCCCATAAAGATCATTTCAGAGTAAACTTATGATCATCATCATCATCTTTATCATCACTGGCTTTAATACAGAGCCTGAGTCTCCCTGCAAAAACCAGGGGACCTTTCACTTATTCTCCTCCTGCCTCGGCCTCTTAAATGTGGAGATTACATGAGTGACTAAACCCAGAGGGAAAAAAATATCCATGAAATCACTTATCTCCTCTTAAAGAGAAGTTTTTTTTTCATTGTTTGCTTTCTAAAATCTATGTCAGTTACATATTTATGAGTGAAGTATATTGCTGTTTCATTTTCACTAAAACATAAGTTTTATTTTGTGACATACAGCAGGCACACATTAAATACTGATTTTGTGTGTGAAAACATTTATTTGAATGTTTGCTTTAAATTAGAGACATTTCAATATAATATTTGCATTCTTTTCATGGTAATAGCTAAAACATTCCTACTAAGTTCTAAACTACAAAAAAATTCTCCGTTAAAATATATTGGTATTAGTAGTCTGATTTCTATTGGAATAAGTAGAATGCATACATAGAATATGTACTTAGAAGTTTTTTAAATCAGTAAATCTAAGCTGCTTGCTTCATTGGAATATAGTCCTCAAATAGAGGACAAAGCATTTGATCTTAGCCAAAAGGCCACGAACAAAAGCTATTTTAATTTATTGCAATTAAAATGAATGGGATTCAATCTAACACATTTATGAGGATGTGATAACTATCAAGTCACATTCATTTCAGTGGGGTGTGTTAGTCATCCAATTCTATTCATTTCCATGGGGATCCATTATTTATTGAATCACATTTATTTAAATGGGGATTCATTAGCTAAAAAATCTAATTAGTTTCCATGTGCATGCATTAGCTATCATGTCATCCTTCCTTTCAAAGACAATTCTCTAGTTATCAAATCCCATGCATTTATGTTTGGATTGGATTCTAGAGTTTGAAAAAGCTGTTATTCTTAATTAAATGGTTGCAATAAACTGTTATCGCTACTATACTATTGCATATTTAAGGGTGTTTTCTAAATATCCAAATACTGAGTCATCTCAAATTTAATAGATAAATTAAATATGTAAAACTTATTACATATTTTATTTAAAAGATGTCCAGGTAACAAGCATTATTTTAAAGTGCAAGTACAGGATTATATCATGATTTCACTAAAGCACAATGTTAGGTTCTTAAAATGATAAGAAATAAATTCAGCCTGCTGAGAAAATCTTTCATGAGGCGCTTAGATTTATGAGTTATGGACACTAAACTAATGTAACATAACATTATGTATGTCATTAGAATTAAAGTGACATATTCCATTATTCTATTTTGGACATTCTTCCAAATTCTTGATGATCTAAAAAGTCTTTGCTATGGAGAAACCAGAACATTTTTGTGACATACCTCATAACACATATCAAATAGATCACCAACTAGTGTACACTTTTCTAATATCTAAAGCAAAATTCAAGTTACCTGAGGCCAAATACACATATTTCCTATATAATCTTGATTCCCCTCTAATATAGAAACAGAAAATCTTTTCTTGCTCTAAAGTCAATTAATTTTATGTACCTAGGTAATTTAATCCACATCAGTTTATGGAAAATGATAAACATGGTATGATATCAATATTGATGCATGAATAGCATCTTTAGCCTCTGCTGTCACAAATGGCCCACAGTACAACAATGTTTCTCACACTGAAGTAGTAGTGCACCTTTGTTCTTTGCTCCAAACTTTTACTGCATTATTGGTAGTGAATGTGCAAGAACACCAGGTTTCATTCAGTTTATATTTTTGCAAAGCTGGTTTTGACTGGAGTGATATTTTTTTTTTGAGAAAGAGGCAAGGTCTTATTAGGCAAAGACCATGGATGATTTGGGACTTAATTGATAAAGCAGGCTTACCTTGAACTTGCCTTTGCTTCCCAAGTTCTGTAATTAATGGCTTATACAACAATCCTCAGGAGTGTTGTTTTAATATGAAAGAGGTAGGAAATGGGCATGAGCAACTTTTTTATGGTAGAATAAACAAAATTTTATTTGGAGGCTGCTAAATAATTTAGACTCATTTTTTTACATTTGATTTCTTCATAATCATTATCAGTATAATTTTTGTAAACAATATGAAATTCTTATATTATATATTCATAGCCTTATGTTAAAGAAAAAGGAATGGAAATGATAAAAGCATAAATATCTTAATATGTGAAAAGTCATTATGTTTAGAATTATAATTTACCTCCTATGCTTTCAATTGTATAATGAGAAGAAGGAAAGTTGTATAGCAGATTGTTGGAAGAATTTTATAACACTATCCTTACCACTTCCTGCTACCATACGTATTTGAATATTCAGTGTAATATTTATTGAAATCTGTAGTAGTATACCCTGGAAAGGAGTGTAACAGAGGTTTATTTATTTGGGGATAAACTCATAGTAAGGGTATCTACCCACAATCCTCTGCATGCACTGGGAACTGGGACCACATCCAGCAAAAAAAGGGAACACACATGCTTTTCATCCGCACTGAATACCTAAGATCAAGCCCAAAGTGTGCTGGTATAGAAAAGGCTATTGGCTGAAGGACCTTCCATAACACCTTCCCCTTTTGTCTAAATAAGAGAGTTCTATCTAAGCCTAAAACAAAACTGCATACAATAAGAACAAATATTTATTATTGTCCAGGAAAAAGAAGAGGCAAAAACATACATAAAAATTAAAATTACAACCAGTATGAACAACATCAAGCAAAAAAACATATGTTAAATGTTTTAATAGTTATCCTATCCTATGGATTTTAAGTCTTTTATTAAAAATGACTTTACTAAACCATGAGAGGAAAGTAATTAAGACTATCTAATCTTCAACCACATAAAAGACTGATAAGGGAAATAATATTACCTGAGTAAACAGGAAGTGCAATCAAGCAGTTTCCATAAGGTACAAGAAATGACAAGACAACTGGCTACTGGCTATCATTTGCAATGTTGGAGCAACCAACTTTGGCTAAGGCCTCAAGTATCTGACAGACCATTTTCAGAGGCAGGGAATTTGAAAAATTTACCCTTTCTTGGCAAGTTTGGCAGTCATTTTTGTTGTATCCTGATTGTCTAGGTTCAACACCATGCATGTTGTCAGTAGTTGAGACAGGGGCAGTACTTTGCCCAAAGGGCAGTTTTGCCAAGAAGAAAACAAGCTCCAAGTGGAGTGTCCTCAGTAGCCAACATTCCCTCAGGAATAGATCAGTGCTGCCAGGAACAATTGTGTCTCATGTCAACAGCTCCTCAATATTTTAAATACCATATTCAACAGTTCCTAGAAGTTTTGAATATTGCTTATCAATGAAGAATACAATCTCTATTCATCTAAAGAACCTGACTAGTCTAACTTTGAAATATAATTTTTAATATCTATATATCTTAAAGACAAAGACTTCACAAAAAATAATCAATCTTTAAAGAAATGTACAGCAAGTGAGGACAATGACCTCAAAATATAATATATATATGTATCCTGAATACAAGTAGAAATGTATGGTACAAAATGATAACTGTAATCTAAAATTGCATCAGTATACAAAATAGCTTAAGCAGAGGTAGAAACATGCATTCATACAATATGACAAAATAACTTTCCATGGGTGTACAGATGTTGTAAACGTAAATATGAGTATATTCAATATATCAGAAATCTATAATGCTTGTATAAGTATATTACATATTTATTATGAATTGATTTATTAATAATTAGGAATAAATTGAAAGCAAACTATAAGTGAGAAAAAGTTATTTTCTTTTGGAAATATATTGTGCCAAGTTAAGGTCCCTTATATTTAATTTAATAAACCTAAATTTAATATTTAGGTATGTCAGAGAAATTATTCATTTGGTTAGAGATATTATTTTTATAGGATCATTTATACTTGCAATGTCTTGAAAGCAAAGGTAAATGATCTTAACATAGGTTTTTCAGTAAATTCAATGCTGCAATTACTGAGAAATTCAGACCTTTTTTTTTTTCTCATAGATATCCATTTTAACACACAGCCCGAACTTTCACATCAAAAAAACACAGAAAACTGGGAACGGATTGAGTGACTGTGGAAACATGGTTTGATTAAAGTGCGAATTACTTTACCTTTCCGGTGGCTCCGACAAAAGCATTTTAAGCATGGAGCCTCCTCTGTGGGTCTGCATCAGGTCCTCTGTGTTTGCATTATGGCTGTTAGCTTGATGTTTTGGGGGGACTCCTAAAGGTGAGAGCAAGAGTGTCTCTGGCTCTTTTTGCCTGCTCTTAGGACTGTTTTCCTACTGGGTTACCTTGCGTTGCCTCTATTTTAGTTGTATCTTGTTTTGTAATGCCTGTTGTCTCTTGGAGGCCTGCTTCTTTTCTGAAGAGGAGATGGAGGGCAAACAGATCTGGGAGGAGAAGAGGTGGGGGTGAGAGCTGAGAGGAGTGGAGGGAAGGGAAATTGTGGTCAGGGTGTACTGTATAGAAAATAATTTATTTTCAATTAAAAAGTTATAATTTTAGGGTATGGGCCAGTCACGAAGGGGAGGCATGGAAGACAGCTGTTGCATTGTGGTCCCAGGAAACAGATGAATGTTAATGCTCAGTTCTCTTCATCAATCCCTTTTCTCTCTCCTTTTCCCAGTCAGGGATGCCATGGGATGCTAACACCTCTATTTGGAGAGGGTCCTCTATCCTTAATCCTTTCTGGGAATACCCTCTATATACACAGAGAGATGTGTTTCTATAATCATTCTAAATCCTATTAAATTGACACTGATTATTAAGCCTGGCGGGGTCCAAAGAATCTAAGATTTGCTTGTTCTGTGAAGAGAACGGAAGGGCGAGAGATCCATAACCTAACAATGCTTGCAATTGGAGCCAAATGTGTCATTACTCAAGAATACCAACAATATGGAAGATGATGACTGCCTTAGCCTAAGATGTATGAAGAAGCCAGCGTCTTGGTGGATAGATCATTCACTTGTTTTAAAAAGCAATGCATGCTAACTGTCGGAAACCTCACTTCTCTTTAGCATCTCCCTCTTTAGTTTAGATCTAGATGTGTATTGGATAGGAGGGAAGAGGACTTTTAATAAAGCAGAATCTTCCCAGCAGCCAAACATCCACAGTGAATCTTCATGGAGCTGAAGACAATTAACACCTCCATCTTATACAATCTCACACATGATTTCCATGTGTGTCTTATACAAAATGAGAACCTTTTTATTATTATTATAGTTGATCTGTAATGATACTACAATATAATTCATTGTGTACTATACACATTGATTTGGTAAACACAAATCTCTTACGAGGTCATACACTCTAAAGGTTTTATCCTGCTAAGTAATAGTGATTAAATAGTTTAATTGCATTTTCTACTAGATGGTTGTGGAGTGGCAAACAAGGTATTCATTTACACATAATATTAATAATCCATAATACTTTTAATATTGAAGTTTATGTTCCATTGTACTTTTATTCCAGTTGAACAGTGGCAACTGACCCTAATATTCCACATCAACTTTATAACAGCATACAGGTTTCTTTTTGAGATAAGACTATGACTTCAATGATCTTAGATCATTTCTTCTAATGAAACAGAATTTCTCTGATTAGTATTCCTGGCTGTCCTGTAATTAGCTTTGTAGACCAGGCTGACCTCAAACTCATAGAGTTCTGTCTCTGCCTCCTGAGTGCTGGAATTAAAGTGCATGCACTACCCAGCCTGTCTTAGATCATTTACTTTTAAATTATTTCAAATTTTAAATTTGTTTGTTACACATTAAGATTTAAGTCTTGCTCCAGTTATATACCCATTTTTGAAGGGAGAAATGAATATATATATTCATATATGTGCATATATATACTCATATCTATACATATATACATACATATATATATATATACACTCTCAGATCTTCAGGTAAGCTTTGTTTATTAAAATACAATGGAAATACCACCACATATCTAGATATAAAGCCAACTGGTGAGAGTAAAAAGCCAACTGGTGAGCCTTACAGGCCAGGTAATAGTAACACACACCTTTAATCCCTGTAGCCACACTAGTTTTTCATGAAAACTGGGAGGTGCATGTCTTTAATCCCAGAACTAGAGAGGATTATAAAATGGGTTTGTATATCTATATATGTATATACACTGGGTATTCAATATACAGTAAAAACAGATGGGAAATCCACATTAAACATCCTCTCACTGTGCTCTCTAGTACTTCACTACTAGATCAAGTCAGCCCCTCAAATTTTTTCACTTTTCATTTAAAATGTTTGAGTTCAGATCTTCTCTTCTATCTTTTTTAAATTTGAAAATAGATTCTCTTTTCATAAAGTACATCCCAATCATGATTCTCTTTCCTCTATTCCTCTGATCTCCCCTCCACTTCCCTTGGCCCCACTGTTTCCCTTCTTTAAGATACAACCAAATATGACAAAACAAGATGTACTAAGACAAGAAAATTTAAGCCTAGTTTCTTTCTTCTTAAAACAATCTAGAGAGTTGTCTTTTCTATTCATTCTGTCTTTAAGAATATTTTAATTTGAATCATAAATAGGCCTATTTCTTTTTTGTTGTTGTTGTCTGTTCTGTCTGCTTCTTGAAGTGCAATGCTTATTGACTGGTTTTCTTATGAATTTGCTGAAGAAAGAACCTTAGAATACAAAGAGCATGTTTTTGATTTTTGTGAGTGAGTCAGTGGAATCCACACACTAAAATCTGAAACGTATAGAAGCTGTAGAAGGAAACAAGCTATTTTGGTAAATCATGAATTAGATATTACTAACTTTTAGCTTCCCTGTTAGAAGTATTAATGCCCAATTATATCCTTTCTTTTCCTGTATTCTATTGGCATAAAAGCAGATAAACATCTTAGTATTGACTATATCTCAGGATTTGAGACAAACCAAAGTTTACAATTCAGATATAAAAAAATCAGATTTGCTTTTACTGTGTACCTACAAATATAATACATGAAATATCATATTTATATTATGGAACAAGCAGTATTTTTTCATCATATGTTAGGAGTTAGAACATTGTAGAAAAACTATGAAGTTATAAGATCTGAGTTGAAAGCAAACTCTTAAACATAATGTGCTGTTTTTACATTTACACTTTTAGATGGTAAATTATTTGTATATGTAATTATCTATGAAATTTATTCTCATGATTGCAGTGCCTGTAAAGTACAGAAAAGGGTACTAGAACCCTGGAGATGGAGAGTCAAACTCTGGTCCTCCAAAAAAGCAGTTCATGTTCCTAACTGCTTAGACATCATTCTATGCCAGTAGTTCTCAAACTTCTTAATGATACCACCCTTCAATATAGTTTCTCACATTTCGGTGACCCCCAACAGTAAAATTGTTGTCTTGCTATTGCATAACTCTATTTTTGCTATTGTTGTGAATCATAGTGTAAATGCTTGATATGCAACTCCCAAAGAGGTTGTGAACCACTGCTATTCTAGCCCACTAAATATTAACTCTTTCAAACTCCCCGTTTCCTGCACATTTCTATACTTCAATTCTTCTAAATGGTTTCTCTATTCCTATTGAACTATTTGTTGTATCATAAGTGTCTTACAAGCCTGTATGTTTTTCTATTCTATATGATGACGGATTTTTAACTTGAAAAACTGACAGAATTATAACTTGGAAAAGTCAATCCACTTTCTGAAACAACTAAATGCCTATTGTTAATCAGCCTTTACACTACTCTTACAGCAAATCCAGGGGCTGGCTCCTAGTCTACTGTAAACAAAATTTTGCAAGGGGAATTTTTTGTGACTTGTTATCCATAGACTCCAACAAACCAGAATGAAATCCCTCAAACTAAATGAGACACATTCAAACTGAAGTGCTAATTTAAGTAATAAACCACCAAACACATCATATTTTTCTTAAACCAGGAGGTTCTATCCCAGTTGTTATATAATAATATCCATTCTGGTCTAATTCTTACAAAAATGTAAACTTAAGCTAATAGTCACTAATTACTCTTTTATTCTGTTCTCCTGTTTTTTGCTCCTTTTTACACAACCTACTGCCAGTAGGAATCCTTACTTTATTATTGTAGAGTAAAAGCAGCCTGATTCATCATTTGTAAACAAATGCAACTGAATTTGTAACTAATATTGGTTCAAGTGACCTGTAGTTTGCTTCCAGACTAATATGGTTTGACAGATCAAGACCCCCTGACAGGTTGCCTTAAACACCCCTCAAAAAATTACTTCACCCAATAAACAGCAGGAAGCAGTTTGGAGAAACTATTCCCATATTCCCAAATATTGTCTATAAATGTTTGTTTACATTTAAAGGGGGATATGCTATATAAATTTGCATTGGTATTGATCTTGGTTTATTGGTATAAATTTAAGGTCAATTTTGTTATATGTATATTTCTGCTCTTGATTAAGGTATTGTGATTGTGTAGTTCATTTAAAAATGTAATGTATAATTAAGAAATAGAGGTTAATAGTCATCTATAATAGTCAAGCTTGTAGTAATATTAGTTAGATTTTCTATATGTATAGAGATATATTTCAGTTAGATATGTATTCTTCAAATCTTTCAGAGACCTTCAGAATATGACATTTAAAGTGTTTAATAACTTAGGACTTTTCATGACAATGAAACTCATCCGCTCCTGGCATCACCAAGCTACTTCAAGAGGAAGGTGGGCATCGAAGAGACTCCCGTGGAGTTGGTAAGCCATTTGGACAAGAAACTGCTCTTGCTTGGACTTTTTAACTGGACATGCAGGACCCACAGAGAAATGACTGCTGAACTTGCCTAAAGGTGAGATGATCCTTCAGGGTTCCTGCGTCATGAAAGAGTCTGCTAGATCTTCTACAGGACACAGAAAAATGTGACTGACAAACTGCCAATACAGGTGGAACAGTCTTTGAAATTTCCTGTTTCATAGAAAAGACTGCTGGATACTATGGGCCTATGGGCTGAAGATTGGATGCCCCAACAGTACAGAAGAACTTTGGGTGACTGTCCAGGCAGTGAGATGTCTCTGTCAATTCTAGAGTTTTGGAAGTTGCTGACAATGCACTTCCTGTTACTTAGGTAATATTATATCCTTCTGATGTCTTTGATGGAGTTGAAGAGGAGATAGTAATAATATAGTTTTCCTTAGTTATGATTAGAGATAAAGTAGATATAAATATTGTAACTGTAATTCTTGCTTGATATATGTTTAGTTATATGTAATTTTACTATGTTAAGTTAAAGCCTTCCTTTTTATTTAAACAGAAAAGGAGAAATGGTGTAGGAAGTCCTTCTGTCTATGTGTTGCTTTTATTGACTAATGAATAAAGAAACTTCCTTGGCCTGTTGATAGGGCAGAAATTAAGTAGGTGGGGAAAACTGGACTAAATGCTGAGAGAAGGAAGGCAGAGAGAGAGAGAGATACCATGGAGCTGCCGGAGATAAATACGCTGAAATTTTGCTGGTAGGCCATAACCTTGTGGTGATATACAGACTAATATAAATGGGTTAGATTACTATGTAAGAGTTATCCAATAAAAAGCTAGAGCTAAAGGGCCAAGAGGTGATTTAATTAATACGGTTTCTGTGTGATTATTTTAGGTCTAAGCTAGCCAGGCAGCCAGGAAGAACAACCAGCCCTCCTTGAAACATGAGTGAGTATGTGGTATGTCTGTGAGTGAGTGTGTGTGTTTGTGTATGTGTGTAAGTGTGGTATAGGTCAATTTCTGGTCTTCCTCTATTGCTCTCCATCTTATTCTTGAGACAGAGTCTCACACTGAAAATGAAGCATACAAATTGTAGAGACTGATTGGCTAGCAGGCTCCATGGATGTGTCTATATTTTCTCCCAAGCAATGAAGAAATAGATGTGCACCACCAGGCTGATATGTATGGGAAGTGTAGGAAAATAAACACAGTTCACTATACTTGTGTGGCAAATGTTTGATTAATAGGTCCTAACAAAATGTATAGTGGCTTTGTCTTGAGATTATATTTCCAAACTCTTTGGCCATGTCTCTCAAAATATCTAAAATATAATTCTATAAAAATGTGAGCACATTGTCAGTAAAATGTAAAATTTCAAAAGTTTTGGAAACCTATTACCAAATCTTAGCATTGTCACTTTATGCTTTATAATTCTTTTTATTTAATCCCAAGGTATTATCATTTTTATATTTTAGACAGTACTTAATTTTCTTCTTTAAAATGTTTCAATGATTAAATGTTATTGTAAGTGCAGTGGTTTAAATGGACAATAAATGTCTAATCTTGTTTTGTTGTTTTTGCTTATGCTTCTAATTGAGAAATTAAAAATTTCTTTCCATAGAGAGAAAGCCATTGACCTTATAGCTTGGAAAAACACCATTGTTTCACGAGTCTTTGATATTATCATCAGAGCAGTCTAATTTACATCCAAACTTTATAATTAATCTTAGCCAAAATATTTAAATTATAATGTATTCATGAAAATTGCTGGGAGTGCAATTCTATTCACTTTTCTATATTCTAGCTCCTTTTCTATGAATTTTCATTTATGTCCTATGATGTTCCTAAATTGAAAGTCCTCACACTGCTTTAGGATTGCCTTCATCACTAGAATTGAATCATTTGGAGATTTAGAATTCACATTTATAAAAAGACATTGCTGATAACCAGGAACAAATCCCAGGTGTAAAGAAAAATTGACAACTAATATGCTGCAATTTATAATAACAAATGAAGAAAAAATGCTAAAACATAAGTAAATGACTGATATTCCAGTTCAAACTAATTGCACAGAAACAGGCTAAAGACACAAAACTATTGTCATTGGCAAGATGGATATGGTAAATCTCTGTCCTATGAGGTTATTATAACAACAAAACTCCTGAGTCGTTGATGGATTTTGATGATTAACTCAATACCAGATTCAATTAGCTTGTAATTGTAGAAAGGTGTCTAGACACAGGAATTACAAAGACCCCATTTATGTAATATCTACTGACCACCGTACATGTAGAAAAGTGTTTGATTTGGGGGGCATAGTAATTCTATTTTTTCTTAATAAATGTTCACTAGTTATTACTAATTTAATATAGCTAATAGCTATTACTTGCTGGGTGGTCATTGGCATCAATTGAAAAGCACAGTTACTCCTTGTAGATATTGTGAAAGTATTTGTGTTATGATAATCCTGCATATCAGATATTATAATTTTATTATACAGGCATTTTATGTGAGCATATTTTCACCACAGTGCTAGAGAGCTTGTGCATAAAGCAGAAACTGAGAATGCAAACCTGGATCCTAATTTCAGGATCAAAATAATCCTAGTTTCTCTTAGAAAGTATTCAAAATTTTGGGAAAAAACACAGGTTGCATCTAAATTCTCAAAGACAGTACCATATGATGCTTGATTTTATATGCTTCTAATTAGTAATTTTTAATATCTCACCCTACGAGGATGACTTTTTTATGGGGAATACCTTCTTCCACTTTATCCTCTTGAGAAAATGTACCACATATCATCCAACTGACTTTTGGCACTTTAATTTCAACCACCTTGACTTTTGAAAGGAACCTTGTACAACTCCCGGTTTCTTTTGGGCTAGCCCTGTAAGAGCTCTCTGAGATATGCTGCAGTACACCATGTGCATGCTAGATTAGATTCTGTACTAAAGCCTCCAGCTCACTCTTACAGGTTGTCTATCTGAGGGCACTATCATTTCTGTTAATGGGAAAAAGACCTTTAAATATTTGTGTAATCTTGTGTTTGCAGTCTGATCCACATGTGAGCTATAGTCCAAGGACATCTGGGCTTATCCACTGTAACCCCTTAATTCAGCAACCTTACTATTCATTAAATGGGAGATATTTCCCACCTAATAAGGTGATAAAATAAAGCACTAATTTTTTGAGACTGAATTATCTGGACACAGTCACCTTCTAAATAAGCTCCATTTGATATGTTCTCTATAGTCTGTCTAGTGATTAAGAATTGCCACAGAATTTAAATTGAAATGAACACTAGAAGATGGTGCAACTAACTTTAATGGCTCAAAAAAACTTCATGTTCTTATGAGTTTTTCAATCTCAATCTATTTGTTTCTAGAGTGGCAGAGGGCAACTTCAAGTTCCACTAATATTTTCATTTGGAAAATAATGTTACCATCTAATTCAAAATGACAATCAAAAATAGCAATGTGTTCTTAATGAAATAGCCTAACTAAAAATAATTTATTATGTGGGTACAAGCCTACTAAAAATATTTCAATATTGCTACAAAAGCATATTTAGTTTATATTTATGTTTTATAAATATATATTATATATTAAAATTTGTATATTTTAATACACGTGACACAATATGTTGTTTTATTTTTATCTTTTAATTCAAGTGAACAATTGTGAAAGAAGGAGAAGTTTTAGTAAAGTTTTACTTTTCTGAAGAGTGTTTTCCAAAAAGCTCATTACTTCCTCAAAGGTTTCCCTTTCAAAGGCAAATGCAAATACTTGAGGTCATTTTAATGTGCAGATTTATTAGAAAATTGTTAAGTTCAAAAAACATACATTATGGCCCATGTGCAACAGGAAATCTTTATGAAATGTTAAAGCATTTTAGATTCTCTATTGATTTTCTTAAACCAGTTAGCTTTATTTTATTTTTGGAGAACCGTGTGGTAATGTCAATGAAATTTTGTTTATCATGAATGAATAAAATTATAAACATGGTAACACGAAGTAAATTTTTTAAAATCATTTTTGCTATTTTGCTATTACATGAGTTTTATTATAGGATAAAATAAAAGGCAAACACTTGTAGAGAAGACTGGTTCTCAATTTGTACTGTAGCTCAATAAACTTAAATTCATTTAGAAAAACCAAGGTGCCATTCCAGCTGGATTTGGTGAGCTCCCATTAGATCAGGCACACTGTCTCAGTGGGTGGACCAGCCCCTCGCGGTCCTTACTTCCTTGTTCATCTTCTCCCACCTTCTCCTCTTCGACTGGACCTTGGGAGCTCAATCCATTGCTCTCATGTGAATGTGGGTCTCTGTCTCTATCTCCATCCATCAGACGAAATTTCTACGGTAATAATCAAGATATTCATCAATGTGACTATGGGACAAGGCTAGTTCAAGCACCCTCTCCTCTGCTGCCCAGGGACCTAGCTGGGGATATCCTCTTGGACACCTGGGATCTCCTCTAGGGCCAAGTCTCTTGCCAATCTTAAAATGACTCCCTTAATGTAGATATCTTATTCCCTCCTCCAATTTCCGCCCTTCCTCAATCTCCACCCTCCCACTCCCCCAAGCTCTCCCCAGTCCTTCCCTTCTCCCTTCTCCTTCCCCCTCTGCTCTACCCCTCCCCACCCCTAGCCCCACCCCTACCCCCACCTCTGTGCTCCCAACTTTTGCCCTGCAATCTTGTTTCTTTCCAATTTCCAAGAGGATCTATATATGTTTTTCTTTGGGTTCACCTTGCTATTTGGCTTCTCTAGGCTTGTGAGCTATAGGCTTAATGTTCTGTGTTTATGGCTAGAGTCCACTAATGAGTGAGTACATACCATAATCATCTTTTTGGGTTTGGGTTATCTCACTAAGGATAGTGTTTTCTATTTCCATCCATTTGCATGCACAATTCACTATGTCATTGTTTTTTACCGCTGAGTAGTACTCTAGTGAGCATGTGACCAAACCGGATTCTCTGAATGTGGCTGCCAATGGGGGCAGACTGAGAAGCCATCGATCATGGCACTGGGACCCATGTCTTCCTCATGTATTGGCATTTTGGGACCCTAGTCTATTTGGATGCACACCTTCCTAGGCCGGGATGGAGGGGGGAAGTTCTTGGACTTCCCACAGGGCAGGGTGCCCTGCCCTCTCTTAAGGATGGATGGGGAGGGAGGAGGGTTAGTGGGGGAGCAGGAGGGGACTAGGAGAAGGGGAGGAAGTGTAAATTTTTGAATGAAAAAAAATTTTAAAAAATAAAAATAAAAGATTACAGGATAAAAAAAGAATAGTTATGGAATAGGCATAATCTTCTTTCAGTAAGATTTAATTTATGCATACTTAAATTTAAATATCATACAAATTTATAATACAGAAATGTTACTTTTTATTATTTCCCATCATTTATACTATCTCTTAAAAGTTGTTAGCCCCAGAGCTGTTTAGAAACAATTGTTGTATCTCCAAATCTGCTGACCCTTCACTCTAACACCAGTTATATGGCAGCCTTGATTATAAATCATAACGAATGACTTGTAGAATTGTAATCAATAAAATAAATTTTATAAAAAAAAAAGAAAAACCACAGTGTTTTGAAACTTGTGGAGTTGATAGAAAATGAATGTCCGCATTAGAAACTATGGTAAAATGGAAACGGATGCTTTTTGTTTTTTGTATTGTTGTTGTTTTAATTTATTTCTAACAGAGCAGAACTCAGTCTCAAAGACGCCAAAGAAAAGTCATTAAGTAATAAGATAGTTTTTATTGAGTAGAAACACAGGTTATTCAGCATAATTAGAAAGTATGCCCTGTAGGATTTACAGGACTTAGCGAAGAGCTAAGTAAGTCAGTCCTGATAGAAATGAACCCATATCTGCAGGCTGCTTTGGAAATTTTCTTTGAACATTGTGAACAATTACAATATTTCTCTTTTCATGAGCTTCATCTGTGTCCTCTCTCTCTCTCTCTCTCTCTCTCTTGTTTTTCTCCATTCATCTCCCTTGTATCCTTGCTTCTTTCTTCTGTTTCTCTTTCAAATTACTGTTAAAAATGCATGTATGAAGCTCTCCAAATCATCTTATTTTAATGTTCTCGCACTGACAGCACAACACATATTTCCGATTTTGCAGGTTGTATAAGACAAGATTGTTTTCTTGTCATTTTTCTCATAATTCACAATGAAAATAAATCACACGAGCGCCTTCTCAACGTAGGTGGGATTTTCCACAGAATTCACAATGAACCCTTAAATTAGAGAGGGAAAATATGAACTAATATGATTCAACATGTGATAAGGAATTTCATAGACAGAAAATTCAATAGCTGCCCAAAATGTTTTGTGCTGTGCTAGTGAGTCTGAGGCATTGTTTAGATTTATTATCCTCCTTCAGTTCAATCTCCTCTTGTAGCTCTCCTTGTCTCCCATGGGCCAGTGGCTCTTGATTTGCTTTGTCTTCGGTGTCTAAATCAGGAAATCTCCTTTCTTTACTTTGCTCTATTCTTTCTGTATAAAAGGTGTCTGCGTGCAAGTGCTTTCCAGTCTTTTTCATTTTTTAAACAAATAAAAGAGAACACCACGTATGTATTAACCCATTTTTAATAGCCACTGCTAAAAACGGGGCATTTTCTTGGTATTGTTTTGAATTGCTATTATCTTAAAAGAGTTTTATTTTTATCGGTATCTTTTGTGGCCTGCAGTTAAAATGACAAAGACTCTCATGCTGGGCAAACTGAAGAAACCTTTAGGTCACTTAATAAAGGACAAAAGAACTGATAGCAGATTGGTGGTATAGCTACTCTTAGACAATTTTCATTTACTATTAAGAAAACATGAAATTTAATATACATATAACTTTTCAGAGTCTGGTAGAAAGTTATATAAGGCCTGGTACATTACTGCCATCTATTGGCAAAATGTGGGTGCTGATTTTAACTTCAACTAAATTTCTGATGTTTTACCTATGTGTACACATTTTTGAGCCTCTAAAGAATAACCACATTTTGTGTAGAATCTGTTAAAACTCAGACATAAGAGCTGAGTAGATGCCTCAGTGGGTAAATTTCTTGTTGGGCAAATGTGAAGAGCTATGTTCAGGTCCTCAGAGCCAAAGTGGTTTTCAACAGCAGCAGTTTATACCTTTACCAAAAGTTTTGGCAGTAGGAACAAGATGAGGACACCAGAGCTAGTGGACAGTGCATGTATTCAAATCAGCCAGCTCATGGTTTTGGACGCTGTGACAAAATATACGATAAAGAGGCAAATAAAGGAACACTTTCTAAATTTTACCTCTGGCCTCCAAACATGGCTACATGAATGAGCACACGCGTGTGCACACACACAGCAGACACACCATGTGTACACACAGGGACACACAAGCCAGAAGAGAATTGACCCAAGAGAAGCAGATGCACGGAGCACAGGTGCCTGTGTCCTAATTCTGTGCATCGCGGTTGGCAGGCGCTTTATAGCTGATCAAATTTCCACCTACTCATCTGTCAAGATTATGAGTAGAGTGGACGCAGGTATTATTAGAAAAGAAGAACTTGAGGGTAAGAGAAGGCTGGTGTTTTTGCCTACATCCTTGAGAGAACTGGGAATATGTGAGCGCAGGCCTTCCGATTGCTGCTTATGAGATCTCCTCAGGTCTGGTCTCTCAGATCAGTCCTGACTCAGAAGCTTCTCCAAGTGCCCAGTTCACATAATGGGTTATTAATAAGATCTATGCTTATGCATGCTGTCACCAAATGTTGGATGCTGCACTCTCAGTAAAGAACTGTTTCAGGGGCTAGGCAGCTCTGCCATCAGGAGAACTAAAGTTTCTGAACTTTTAAATTATTTCCTTTATTTTTTGAGAGCTTAATATAATTACATCATTCCCTCTTTTGGTTTTCCTCCTCCAAACACTGTCATAAACCCCCTTTTCTCTCTTACAATTTCATGACCTTATTTTCAGTAATTGTTGTCACATAAGTACATATACTCACTATATATACATAGATAGAAACATATAAACTGCACTTTTTGATCTATCCTTATATGCATACAAAATTAAAATTATGTTAATAAATAAACAGAAAACAACAGGTCAGGGAATGATAAGAACAACAAAAATTTTAATTTCATGTTGTGTTAGCAAGATTGGGTACCACTAATCATTAAGGAAATGCTAGAGACAGTTCAGAAAAATATAAGCTAGTCAAAGCAACTGATACGCATGAATTTTTTAAGAAATATATAATGAAGCACATGTGAATGACTAATGTGAAACACTTTATATATGTGTGTGCATGTATATATACACATCTATGCATAGAAATACACATATACATGTATACATATGTGTATTTATATATACATATATGTGTTTATATAAAGACTATATAATGACTGTGGTGTTTAGTTTCTGTCAACTGGATACAAAGTATGTAGGAGAAAATAACTTCAGTTAAGGGAATCCCTCATCAGACTGACTGAAACAAGAGTCTTTGGGGCATTTCCTCAATTATTGGTTAATGTCACAGGGTCCTTCCCACTGTGGGAAATTCCACTCATAGGCAGGTGGTCCTGGGAGGTATAAAAAAAAAGATAGGTTAATATGATCCATGAAAATGGGCTGATTGGCAGCAATTCTTCATGGTCTCTGCCTCTTTTCTTGCCAGAATTCTTGCCCTGATTTCCTCGGGGATGAACCCAGAAGTGGACAGTGAATTAAAAGCTTTCCTCCCTCAAGTTGTCTGCTCATTGTTTTTCTCACAGCCAGAGAGAAGAAAGTAATGACATCAACATCCTTTTTGTTATGTTAGTAATAAAATTAATAACACATTCACCCAAAGCAGCAAAACACTTAAATGACTGCACATATATATGTCTTTTCAAGTTACTTCCACAGAGCAGGTGGAAGTGATCATGGCCAACAAGATCCTGGAATCCAATGCTAAAAGTAGTTCTTGGAGACTATTGAACAAATGAGGAGACAGATTTCCCATATGCCTCTCTGTGTAACTTGGCTGTATTTGACTTTTTGGCAATGACAATGATTAGAAGCATAAGTGCATTTCAGTTGCTACTATGTGTAAATATTCAATTATATACCAAAATTTATATTTTCATTCACTATCATGAATATTTTCACATGTCACATCCAAACAAAATTTGAACTGAACATTTCATCTAGTGAGCACTGAAATGAGCATTTTGTAAAGTCATTATTTTTATGTTTCTGTGTGTGTGTGCAAAATGTGTACATGTGCCTATGTAGTCCAGCTAAGAATGTTCGATCACCTGTTGCTATAGATATAGCTGGTTTTCATTCCGCCCAATATAGGTGATGTATACCAAATAGGGGACCCCTGAAAAAAGTTAGTCAGTGAGCCTTCTCTCCTGGCCCAGTAATTAACACTTCTAAAAATTATTTTATAATTTGAGATTATAATATAATTTTATCATACCCCCATTTTTTCCTCCATCCAGGCCCTCCATATAGCGCTTTTAGTTATCGTTCAAATTCATGGCCTCTGTTTTTTGTTATTTGCTATTACACACACACATAAACACACACACACACACACACATACACACACACGCATTTCTAAATAGACAAAAAATATAGGCAACTAGGAAACGCTGATGGTGGGTGAATTTGTCTTCCCTAGAAAAGAAGAGACCACTTGGTTGTCTAATGGTCAGCCCTGAGAACGTCTATACAAGCAACATCATACATAATGAGCACTTTTGATTCAAATTCTTTCAAGGTTCTTTAGCTCTGCTTGAAAATCTGCCAAATTAAAATAATAAATGTTTTAAAGAAAAGGAATATATAATATGTTGCATCTGAACTGTACAGTTAAATATTGATGTTTATTATCCTGAGAGTACCAATGCATTTTTTTCAGACAGAGTCTCTAGCCCAAGCTGGATTCCAATGCTGAACAGTTAAGAATGACCTTTAGCTTCTGATTCTACATTCTCCACCTTTAGAGTTCTGGGATATGATGTACATACTTACATGAAGCCAGAGCTTAACATCTGTTGTTCGTCTTCACCACTGTCCACTCTATTTTTTGACACATGGCTTCACTGAAATTGAAGCTTACCAATTTGACTCATCAATAAATTTAAGTGTTATTTCTCTCCAAATTTCCCAAGCATTGCAGTTAGACAACTAGCTTTTATGTTAGTGCTGGTGACTGTAGCACACACATCTACATTCCCAATGTGTGCATTACTGAACGAGCTAAGATTTCACAATACTCTCTCTTAAAATAATTACACTAATTTACATACTTCCCGTTGTTATGGTAGAGATGTTTAAGGAAATCAATTTAAGTGATAAAATTTGCATTGAAGTCCTATCTTGCAGGGTTTACCACCCTATGGTTGCTTGGTTCCATTGATCCTAATTTGAGAAAAAACCATCAAGAGAGGAGCATATGTTTGAGCAAAGTAACTCTTCTGATTGTCAGGATTCCATCAAGCATGTCTAGATCGAAAATTTGGCCTTCAAGGTAAATTTATCCCTTAACAAGTGACCCCCTCTTTCCATCCAGGAGCCAATTCTTAATGTCTCCACTATTTCCCAGTGGTCCAAGGCACCACTAATTAAGGGCTGCCACACCAGAGTCCAGATTGTCAATATGTGAGATTTTATATTTTATTTCATACATATCCAACCCTTATTGCATAGCCATCAGCAATGTGTGAGTGGGTGACTCCTTTTTCTCCATCCACTGTTTTCATGGCTTCTCACGTGGTCCTTTTGATTTGTGTTTAGTTATGTATATTGGTGCGTTTTGCAAGTTTGGATGCTGGATATTGTTAAAATTATCTTACTTCGCATTTCTGTGTCATCTGGTATTCTTTTTACTGAAATGTCT
Organism: Ondatra zibethicus; assembly: GCA_004026605.1. NCBI lineage: Eukaryota > Metazoa > Chordata > Mammalia > Rodentia > Cricetidae > Ondatra > Ondatra zibethicus. Next base: position 37,636 of record PVIU01008983.1, on the reverse strand, counting down.
GTCTGTGTCTGGATGCATTTAAAAATATAAAGTACAATGAACCTAATAAGCTAATAATGAAAGCTGATTTGAGGAAGTTTTAAGTAGAACTATCATTGTGTGAGACTCTGTTATTTTACTCAAGGGATCCTAACACCTATTTAGTATGTAATTAAACAAATTAGTTTGGTGTGGTCATTTTATCCTGAAATCACACTGAGACAGCCTAGGAAGTTGTTCAGTTTGGTTTTTGGAAAGTGATTTGAGACCGAAAAATAAAACATTGCAAATATAATACAAACAGTCACTCCTCATAGAAGCATTTGAAACTATCTCCAACAATATTCTTCCCTTATATTCAAGAATACAGCTGTCTGTCTAATAGCCTCATCAATTCTGAGTCAGTGTTTGTTATATGGATTTGTTCACAACTATACAGCTTCAGTCAAACAGACATACAAAGAAAATCATATTTATACCTGTAAAATGCAATAGAAAATGAGGGGACTAATGGTGAAATTCTATATGCATATTTCAAATTGGCACTAAATTATTTAGAAAATTGAAAAGACTTTGAACAAGCCAGGGAAATTACTGTCTTTCTTAGAAGGAAAGCAGAGGACCATATAAATTTTATGTAAAATAATTAAATACAATTATGCTGTATAAAAGCATTAAGCATTGTGTTCTTGAACCATGGGAAAATAATTATAGGTGAAAAGATCAAATGATGCAAAATTCACACAAATACTTCTATAGTTAGGATTTTTTTTCCTCAAAGTCTACAAAATGATAGTAATTCAGTTAGTGTTAACTTGATATCACCAAATAAATGATTGTGCTCAGGAAGGAACTGGGTTTCTGGCATATGTATGTACTCTGTATTTATATAAATGTCATCTCCTTTTATAAGACATTGATCAAGTAGAACTAGCAACTTCTAATTACTAGTTATTAGTAATATGAATATATATATTATATATATATAATAGTATATCCTAGGCTTCATAAAGGAGAATGCATTTCCATAACAAGTGTTCGTATGAGGCTCTCTGATCTGATATGGGTAAATGTTCATATAGTCAATACATTTTTAAACGCCAGGAAAACTGATGGAACTACCAAAAGTTTAAGAGTACCAAGTCAATAAATTTTATCTGAAACTTAGGAAAGGGGAAGGGAGTTGTTTTGGAAGAAACAAGCACAGATAATAGAAATAAGTTTTAAGAATTCTTGTCCCTTTATAGAAGAGACCAATTTAAATTTATTAAAAATATTAAGAATGTAGATTACTGTAGTGATATTTCATTTTCATTTCAATGAATAAAGCTTCCCTGAAGTCCAGAGAGTAAAAATGCCGTATTGGTCATCCTTACAGACCAGGCAGTGGCAACACACACCTTTAATCCCAGTAACCACACCAGTTTGCCATAGCAACCTCCAGGCAGTAGTGTCACACGCCTTTAGTCCCAACCCTAGAAAGGATTATAAAACAGGAGGAGAGAGATCGCACACACATTCTCATTCTGAGATTCCTGGAGTCAGGGACGCCATGTCAGACGGAGGTAGAAGTAAGATAAGAGCCAGTGGCTGGCTGTTTTGCTTTTCGGACCTTCAGGTTGAAATTTCTGTCTTTGTGTTTTTATTAATTATGCTACAGATTATTATTTTTAGCAAATAGGTATATGATTACTAAATATTAACAAAACAAAATGTGTAAGACCAAAGGTAGAAAAAACTTAAAAAATAAATTAACGAGGAGCATCATCATTAGTAGTAAATGTGATTTTAAAGTATTTTCTGTAAGTATAATATTATTACAATATACTTTTCTTATGGATCAATTATTTTAAAAAAAATTAAGGTACTATTTCATGAAACATTTAAGGAAAGAAATAGTTCCATTTTGTTGAATGTTATATCAACTTTATCTTGGTTTAAGTATGTGACCTCAGTGACAAGTAGGTATTTTTATGGAAATCTTAAACATTTCAACACACTTGATATTACTTCTACAGGTCCACACCTAAGCTAATGTCAAGTAATGACTTCCGGATGCCTTTCCTTATTTGCATGAAGTTATTGATATGCCAGGTATTTCTTGAATACTGATCTGTCAATCAAAGCCTTTATCTTGAATATAATATCTAACTTCCACAGTATAGAAAGCTGTCCATTTATCTAAGAGAGTCCCAGGTTGCAAGCATAGCCTGTCTTGGACTACATTCTTTCCTTAATATATAACTCATGTCTTTGGAGTTGTCAGGTAATTTGAAAGGAAACGTATCACCGTATATCTTTTTCATTCAAATTACATTGTCCATCTTCTCACTATTCCTGTCTGCACTTTCCTGTTATCTCCTGGAACTCTCTCAGCATAGAAAATTAACTAGTCCCAAACTAAGAATGTTACCTATTGCGAATATGCAAATATGAACCTAAAATATCACACCAGTTTTTATAGGTTGGCATATTAGATGAGTACACAAACAATTTAACTGTCTTGTAAATTAGCAATAAGGATATTCTTATTTGGTAGAAATGTTTGTATTTTTAACGACTGGAAACAAACTATAATATGGAAGTTCTTTCTGGACTGATAAAGAAGCAGGGTTTCCTAAGATAGAGGTAGAAGCAGAGTTTCCTAAAAGTTAAACTGTGGTGTTTATTAGGGCAGAAGTGAATTCTAGGGAAACAGGCTACAGTGCTTTATGATTTTTGATAGCAAAGCCTAAGATGCGTAGGAATCCAAGTGCCTGTGTGTGTTTAATAAAGCCATCGTATTTTGAATTGAAAAGTGTTACTTGGTAAAGAAGAAGATAGAGCTAGAGACATACAATCACTGCACATAATTGGTTTAGATTCAGATAGGTTTTCAAGTGGTCATCACCTATAGTTTTCTTGATTGTTCCAGAGGAATTTTGCTTTAAAAGAGAAAAATATTTAGTAGGACATTTTACAGTTAATAGCATAGGTTTGATAGGCACTTCAATCAAGAGTTATTAGTATAAACAGAAAGTCTTCTTATTTAGCCTGTAACATTGACTCATCTGTTATCTAATAGAACTCATGAAACCCAACACATACCCACATGCACACACACTCACAGAGACAAAGAGATACACATGCAGATCTATATAAGCACACACACAAAGGAAAAAACACACACATAGAAATATAGAAATACACATGCAAACACACACAAACATGTGCACAAACAAATCGAAACAAAACACACATGCTAACTCACACAAACATAACTAACACACACATATTGACTTTGGGAAATTACAAAGAAGAATATTATTTTGTTGGCTGGAGCTGGGAATTTCCATAAAAACAGAGAGAAATTAGGAAAGCAATGGTGTTGATTTAATCTGTGTGAGGAGGCAAGGATGAAATACAAGATGAAAAGGCCAAGTTCTTTGCTCTAGAAATCTTTCTGTAAGCTATCTAAGTATTTTTATTTGCATTCAAACAAATTTAAAAAGAAACAAAATCTTAATTAGTGTGGTGTGTTGGTTATGACAGGAGTATGTCTGAAATGTTATAGAAAATGTGAAATTGAAATCCCTTAAAGGTTAACTATTCTAGAAAGTAGCTTTCAGAAGTAAAATATTCTAGAACGCTTGACTTTTTTGATGAGATTAAAGCTTTTTGTTCTGTTTTCTCCTATTTATTAGAAATATCAACAGACATGGCTTCCAAGTAGTGTAAGTTTTACACAGCATTTTCTCTAAGTATTTTTAATTTATTGATTAAACTTAGAGGATATTTATAAATTATCTATTCAATATGTGCATAAAAACGAAAGAGAATGTTGAATAAACAGATATTGGCTTCCTGTACTGATATATTTACACATTAGTTGCAGAGTTCTTTGTGTCTTTTACCAGTGATTTACATACTGCATCCATCCTATTTAAATCATACATGCTTCTTAAAAGAAAGATTCTGAATATGGAATATGTTTATTCTCAAATATCACCATATTTTTTAATTGTTATATATTTCAAAATTGACTATTGCCATTTGATGAATTGAATAACAAATAAAACATAAACATTAAGTAGAGAGGAGAGGAGACAGGCACCTCATAATCTATGGAAAGAGCAACATTGTCCTCTAGTGGCAGAAATGCATAATTTCAGGAATGGGTGGAACTCCAAAATGATTGTGCATATTTAGTAGTTTTCTCAGAAAAGCAAACAGAAAGATTAATTTGTGGGATATAATCATTCCTCTAAGTCAGAATCTTATTATCTTCCACACAATATTAAGCACCTGGTAAGCAAAATCCATAATTTATATGTTGCATATAATTTTTCTATTATAGTTTTTACAAACAACACCAACAAGATTATTTGTTTCACAGCGTATTTTTTGCTGGCGATGACATAGCATAATTTTTAACTTCAAGTCATGCTTAAGATAATATTGGGCTTTAAGAGACTTCTGATTTATGTGCAACTCACTTGGTAAGGTATCTACCATCTCTCTGCACTAGAATCTGTTCATTTCATGCGTGCACACACACACAAAGGCAAAAGTTTAAAACAACAAAGAGGCATCTCAGGATAAACCTCAAAAAATTGTTTCTATTCATTATTATAGGGCAATGGATACCAGTTCATATCAATCCCAGATATGAGTTCAAAGAAATTATTCTCACGTGTATTACTCTAAATAATTCTTTCACAATAGCCGCCAATCTAAATGAGATACATGAAAGACACTCATAGAGTATGTATTGTGAACATTGCATACATTTTTGTTACTCTGTTTGGTTCATTTTGTTTGCTTGTGAAACCAGACCTTGTTGTGCAGTATGAGCTTCAGATTCTCCTTCTTCAGGCCCCGCATCAGGATTGCAGCCTCAAGTGTCTGAGATCATCACAATTCTTACAGAACTTTCAAACATCGTAAAAACAGATTAGTAAGCAACTTGTATGGCAAAATGAACATACACGTCAAAACTTAAGTATATATGATTTTAAATATAATTTAAGTTTTTTTTTAAAGTTTAAAAGCCATTAAATGTGAGCCTGAGGTTAAGTGACAGAGGGAAATGTCAGGGTGTGTGGGTGCGGCCCCGAGGCAAAAACCAGACAGATGTGGTTATGTAAAAGTAGGTAAGGGTTAACTCTAGTCCTATATCTTGTTAATATTTCTTTATTAAACTGTAATTGCAAACTAAAATTAGTCCAACGTTTTGATTAGACAAATGAAAGAATTTTACATGTGGGCAGTTTTGCCACGTGGGGAAACTAAATGGAGCAAGTGCCAACCACTTTTCACTGAACAAGAGTGTAGAGAGCTATTGAATACTTCTTAAATACATCTATAAAGCCCTTACTTCTTGTAAAAAGAATTAACATTTAAGAATCACATTGCTCCACAGCCATTATAATGTTAAATGCAGAATCAGAGAAGGTTCAATCCCACTGAGGTCAAGTCTTGAGAGATCACCTGTCATATTTCATCCGAAAGCGATTTGAGTCACAAAGCATTTCTTATGCCACGTTTGTACACAAACCTCGGTTAAATCTTGAATTCATCACACATACATAATTTTATATAAGGAACTCTCACATATAAAAAATACACAAGAGTAATAATGGAAACTAGAACAAAGTTGCCTTGAAAGACTTTGAAACTTCATTCTTACACATACTCCCTCTGAATGTTGAATTGAAACTCTTATTTGAGTGAGCAGGTCACTGCATTAATAACACACAAGGACATCTTTCTATTTCTGTTGTCGTTTTAATTTTTGCAATCGTAATATGAATAAATATCCCCCTTTCCTTTCCTCTTTCCAACCACTCCCTTATACACCTCCTTGTTCTCTTTCAAATTTATGGAATCTTTCCTTCATTTAAGTAAACCTATTTCATAATAATATTTTAAATCAAATACATATTGCTTGTTGCCTGTATTCCCCCCAAAATTCCTCCCTCCCTATCTTCATTTCCTCCTATAGACCCTTAGTTCTCTATACATTGTCAAGTCTACATGCAGTATATACATGCAAACTTTTTGCATTCACATAAAATCTAGGAAATCCAGAAAAGAGAAAAGATACATCATTTATCTTCTAGAGACTGGCTTTAAAATTATCCCCGGCTATAGCTATAGACCTTTCCCAATATACAACAGGGAGGTTTAGGAATATTATTTGGTAATATGCAGAGCTTTTGTTGCGTTTGCTTTTAGCTCTAAAGAGTCACCTGAGTCAGTTCTATTTATTTACTCACGAATTTCAGCTGTTTCTGATTAGGCCACTGCTCAATTCTTTTTAAAAATTAACTTGTTTACTTTTTGAGATTATAATGTAAGATCACTTCTGCCTCCCTTTCCTTCCTCCAAATTCTCCCTAACCACCCTCCCTCATGCTATTTTTGAGATTCCTGGACTTTCAAAAAAAAATCAGTTGTTGTTACACTCACATATGTGTATGTATATACATACATATTCTTAACTACAACCTGCTCAGTCTGTATAATGTTACTGGCATGTATGTTTTCAAGGTTGATCATTTGATGTTGTACAACCACTGGTGTTTGTTTGTTTGTTGTTTTTTTTTCTGGGGAACACTTAGCTCTTTCACTCAATGCATTCCCTAATTGCTTGTAGTTCTCCTTCACCCTGTCTCTGTCTTTTGGCCTCCTTTCCCTTCACTGTTGTTTTAATTCCAAATGTGGTAAATCTAATCACCCTGAGAAATCATTTTAGTGGGACCTACATGAATGTGCCACACCTGTTCTTTCTGTTGAAATAAATAAATTTGTTTCACTGGGGGAATTCTGGAAAATGATGGAAACTTTGCCCAGAGAGATGAAAAAGTTTTAAAGGAAGTGCTTCTGGAAATTTTTGAATTATTCAGTTTATAAAAGTTCTTTGCACTCAACCACACAGGTTCTTTTTGTGCAATGTGCCATAATCTTTAACATCAAATAAACAGAAAACCTATTTACCACCACATAATTTGCACTTAAAATGAGATAGAAGTGAATCTATTCTGAACCTTTCATGTAATAAACAGTATTATCACACATTTTTAAAAAGCGTTACAACATTTAAAATCTAGGAGCATACACAATTAATATTTCCATAATCCTGACAAAGAAAACAGTGGTATATTGAGCAAGAACAATCTGGCAACTCATATGAATTGATAGGTTCTAACAGTCTTCTCCGAGGCCTCATTGGTAGTTTCTACCACTTTTCAGTTACACCATAGGCTGCAGGGCATTGTGCTTGAATACATTCTGTCCTTTTATCTTAATGAAGATAAGGTTAAGGAAGGATGGAGACTACAAATGAAATTGTTGCTTCCAACATGTATAAGAACTTATATCTCTTTTTATAATTGGATTTTCATTTACTTTTTAAAGAACATTATTTGTTCATTATTTGATCATATAAGAATTGGATTTTTATATTAAATTAGACAAATTTTTAAGAAGTTTATTTTTAAGATTTTCTAAAATCCTCACATTTGAAATTTCATATAATCTTTATTAATTATTGTTGTCTGAGTTTCTGTCCTGCCCAGTTCCCACAGTCATTAGGTCCCAAAGAATCACACAAAAGTCTACATTAGTTATAAACTGATTGGCCCATTAGCTCAGACATATTATTAACTCTTATAATGTATATTAGCCCATTATTCTTGTCTGTGTTAGCCACATGGCTCAGTACCTTTTTCAGGAGTGCAGGTCTCATCTTGCTTCTTTCGTGTCTGGGCCGAAATGGGCTTCCTCTTTCCCAGATTTCTCCTGTTCTCCCTTACCTGCCTCTACTTCCTGTCTGGTTGTCCTGCCTATACTTCCTGCCTGGCTACTAGACAATCAGCATTTATTTAAAACATAATTGACAGAATATAGACAATTATATAGACAATTGTCCTGCACCACTTCTCCCCTCTTTCTTTATTTAACAAAAGCATCAATAGTGCATTTTTTTTTTTGGAATATGGGTATAATTTTCCAGGTTACTTCCTGCTGGTTGGCGGCACTGATAATCTTATGGGGACCTAAAGAAAACTTAGAATTATGATCAAGTCCTGACCGGAGTATCCTGTGAGTCTTGATCATCTCAGACAGCAGTCTTGAATCTGTTCTGGATGTAGAACTCAGACATCTGGGCCATCTGTTCCTACCGGAAATTTTTCAGGTGGTCTTCCTTGATCAAACCTGATTTTTCTTAACTCAGAATGAATCCACCGCCTCTTATTTCCTGTGGAAACAAAAGCAAAATCTCTTCTCCAAAGTAACATACCTTTTGACTTCAATTTTGAAGTCAAGGTATTTTCAAATTACCTATCTTGGATTAATTCAGCAGCATTTATAAACAAATCTCTTTTGGAAGCTGTTGCTCCTCCCTCAGCATTCAAACAATTCAAAGAGAACATAATAACATACACTATCCAGATTCTCTGTGTATTTTCCATCTGTATGTGGCTTTACTTTAACTTCTATTTCTTTTATTTTTACTTTAACTTTTTGAGACAGGTTCTCTGTATATCTTTGGCTGTCCTGGAACTCCCTCTGTAGACCACAGTGTCTTTAAACTCACAGAGATCCACCTGCCTCTGCCTCCCAAGTGCTGCGATTAAAGGTGTGTGCCACCACACCTTAAATTCACAGAGGTCTGTCTGCCTCTGCCTCCCAAGCTTTGGGATTAAAGGCATGTGCCACCACACCTTGAACTCACAGAGGTCTGCCTGCCTCTGTCTACCAAGTATTGTGATTAAAGGTGTGTACCACCACACCCAACTACTCTCTTTCTTTCTTTTTTATCTTAAGGGCATTAACCTTTAGCCTGCATATATTATTAACACACTGTAAGCCATTTAGAGGTTTTCTTCATCTTTGACTTTCTCTTTACTGTATATCTCTCTTTTTTCTGACAACATGAATCTTTAATATGTTAAGCAATATGGAGAGGATAAAAGCTGTAGCTTTGATAGCTGGATCCAGCCCATTCCTTAGCTTTCTGAAATTCCAGGCTCATGGCAGAGGTACCAGCCAGAGCCATGTTTATTGCTACGACTCTATGACATTTCAATGTCCTTGCCAGAAAGCAAGCTGCAACAGTGTGTCCACAAACAACGCTCAAATGCTCTCTCTGTAGCCAGACCTCCTGCCTCAAAGAGTCAGAGTTTGCCTTGGCAGGACGGCCCAGAAAGCTGTCATTTTAAAACAGTGCAGCTTTTTTCCTGCTATCGCTGAAAACCAAAATGCATGCAGTCAACTTTTAGCAACACCATTTAAGTGTTTCATGGCAAGACCTCTTAAAGAGCTGCAGGGTTTTGCAGCTAAAGCTGAGTCAGGAAGCCTCTCTTAAGTGAGAGCACTTGCTTCTAGCAAGCAGAGCAGATACGAGAAATTGATGCTACCAAGAAGCCACACTTTATTCTTTTCTGTCTAGAATTAGTTCTGAAGATCTCTCAGGTATTATGTGGGTATAGTTGACCATGTGGATGCCATTTGTTGTTGGGCTTTCCTGTCCTGCCCAGTTCCCACTATCATTAAATCCCAAAGAAAATCACACAGAGGTCTTGACTGAGTTTCAACTGTTGGACAAGGAGGGGGCACCTTTGTTTGTTCCGGCAGCTTGACTAGCTAACACCCAAAATAACCACACAGAAATTGTATTAATTAAATAACTGCCTGGCCCATTATCTTTAGCCTCTTATTGGCTAACTCTCACACTTTGATTTAACCCATTTCTATTAATCTGTATATCACAACGAGGTTGTGCCTTACCAGGAAAGATTCAGCATGTCTGATTCTGGCAGCTCCATGGTGGTTCTCTCACTCTGCTTTCTTTTTCCCAAAATTCAGTTCTGTCTTCTCCACCTACCTAAGTTCTGCCCTATCAACTAGGCCACGGTAGTTTCTTTATTCATTGACCAATGAAAACAACATATAAACAGAAGGAACTCCTATACCAAATTATAATACTAAATAAGGTGCCTCCTATTAGATTCCTTTGAAATGCTTGCTCATTTTTAAGACCATTGGTGTTTACCAATTGTGAAGAGTCACAGCCTTTCCTGAGCAGCTAAATTCAATAGTTCTTGATCATGGTTCACTGAGTTCATCAAGAAAACACATATTGTACCTGAAACAACAATGTATTTTCATCACTGAAGCACAACTCTGTTCTGAAGAACACTTACTCTCCAAACCCGAAAAAAACAAAACAAAACATAGTCATACACAAATAAAAAGGACAAATTGCTTTAAAGTCTTAAAATGGCATATATCCCCTCAAGTGCTACTCATTATGATATTTTCTTTTTAAAGAATTGGTCTGCTTTAAAATTGTATGTATTCACCAATGTGAATCTGCTTGGCTTGAAAGGATGGGTCACAGGATATGCTCATGGAAGTCCTCAGGGGATTGACTTGAGCCTGTGAGAATGTCAAAGTCAACCTGACATTGTCCTCCTTCAGGCTTTGAAATAAGTAGGTGGTGACGAGTATGTCATAGAAGAGGACAATCCACATTATGTTCTCACAACCATTGTGGTGATTTACATTTAGAAATAGAATTTTCAAATAGAATTTTGATCAATTGCCATAGAGATAATCATAAACATGCTTTGCATTTAAGAAAAAAAAAGATTAAAGAGCTTGAAAAATGTTGTCACTCCTGATGATGTCAATATTTTCAAACTTGAAAAACAAATAGGTCTACTAAATCTGACATTAGTCCTTAGTAGAATGTACAACTTTATGTCTCCATGGTGCCTCTGGGGAATGACAGCTCACAACTGATAAATATCAAGAAAATCCTTTACTTATGTATCCAATTGTAGTTTCATTCAACCACTCCCCAGAGATTGTACACACCTGTGTGTATGTGTGCTTGTGTGTGTGCATTCCTCTCTCCCTTCACTGAGTCCTCTCTGTACCTTCTATATATTCACGGGTATATGGCCATCTACTGAAGCATTGGTAGCCTTGCGAGGTCTACTTCCTTGAATATAAATGCATATTTGTCTCCTAGCAATTGTCAATTACTCTTCAGCTATGGTTGTAATATCCTGACCATCTCACATGCCACTGATGGGATTTTGCTTGGCTTGATCTTGACCAAGTCTTATGTATGCGGAAAGAATTGCTGAGAGAGCATCTTTGTAACTGTACTGTTGTGTCCTTAAAACATGGTTTAATTGTAGTCATTAACTACCTCTAGCTCTTTCAGTCTTTCCATGATGATCTCTGAACCTTAGGTGTTGGGAGTATGAGGCTGATGTCCCACTTAGGGCCAAGTCCTCTTAAGTCTCTTATAAGTCATGGAACATGGAGATAACAGCTTGGCACCCAACTTGATAGCATTCATAGTGATGGGGGAGGGTGCTATGAATACTACTAAGGAGAAAATCAATCATAGTTGTAGTTCCACTTCTTCCTCAGAATGGCCAGCCTCTCTGTGCAAGGGGGAAAGGAGCCTAAGCAAATGAGAGGGCTGGGACATCTTCTGAGTCATAGAGACAGCTCTCCCAGGAGACAGTTAAGTGTTATAACTCAGCTTTATTCCAGAAAGAGAAGAAAATTCAAAGATGGAGACAGAGGCTGGAACATCACCCAACTTTCATTAAGAGGCATGCTCCTCTCAAAGACTTTGTATGTTGTAGTAGGGTCCTATACCAAAGATCTTACTATTAGTCTCATGCTACATATGTAGCAGGGGAGGCTTCTAGCAATGATCTATGCCAAGGGTCAAGCGAAAGATAAATCAGTCATCTGGCTTAGAGACAGTTTTCTGATAAAGTTAGTCCTCTGGGCTCCAGATAAGGACAGGTCTAGAGCAGGAAGTTTCACTGTGGAGGAAGTCTCCCTGTTTCAGAACTTTGAAACAAGCTACCAGGCCATGATAGACTGAGACCTCTGACCAGCAAGACCTTCCAACAGTCAATCTCACCTGAATGGGAATTTTTTTCTTAAAATTATCTGTTATTCTATTTATTGTGTGACTATAATCCAAGTATTAAGTTTCTATAGATTCCTCTAGTAATAATTATTATATAAAGACAGTTCATTTTAACCATATACTATTTTTCTCATCTATTTTTATGTCTTCTATTTCTCATTCACAAATTTAAGAGCATAAAATCACAGAGAAAACTTTATTTTAGTTTCTGGAGTGATTTTCTTCTCCTAGTAGATATTAAGCACATAGTGTTGAATATGGCCTTTATAGATTAATCCAGAGTACCAAAAACAAGAGTTCATGATTCTTTTATATTTATATCCCTTCTAAACCAATATGCTTGAGATATCTAACTAGGATATATATTTAATTTCTGTAACCCCAGGTCAGGTTTTGCTTTAAAGTAGATGGAAAATTGTATAACCTTTCAAGATAGAGAGCAAACCAATTAATTTGCAAATCCACAGCCAATACAATGTAGACATTTTAAGTATTAAGTTTGATTTTGCAAATAGATTAGAGGTCATAAGGCATACCACTGGTTAAATATAATTACAGTAGCATTATTTTTGGAAAACACCTTACTGAAAACATCATATATTTTGAGAATTAAAGGGACACAAGAGAGCAAACTCTTACTAAACACCCATTGTTGAGCAAAAGACACAGTCCAAGCTATTGAACAAAGACATGGTACTTGCATGCATGCAGCATACATACATCTTAACTTCAAGTAATTTTATTCAGAAAGCAAACTTTTAAATAAGTTCAAAGAAAGGCACTGTTGTGTTGAATGATTCAAATCGCTGGAGCTCTTTAGAGTAGAGACTTAATGCACATTTTATCATGTACCAATATGTGATCTAGGACACATTACTTGAACTCTTATTGAATCAGTTTTGTTTTCTATGATATCAGAATGATACATACATAAATACACACACACATATATATTACCACACACTCATATATACATATATACCTATTTATATCTACATTGAAATATGCAAATGCATATGTATGTATATGCAAGAATACTCATGTGCACATACCAAAATATACATTTATATGCAGATATACATGCACATGTATAAATATATGAATGCACATGCACACATACATACATATATAAATGGATAAACACACATACAGATATATTGATAGATGATAGATAAATAAATACATGATAGATAGATAGATAGATAGATAGATAGATAGATAGATAGATAGATAGATGATAGATAGTTATAATTACATACATAGATATATTTTGACAGAACCTGGGATGTTATTTGCCACATACAGAGTTCAAAAAGTGGATTTTAAGGTTAATTGTCATAAGAGATAATATGTGAAAAGAAACAGAATGCTGAAAGATTGCTCAGTCAGTAATCACACACACAAGCATGAGGACTGGAGGCTTATCCTCCAGTGCTTCTGTAAAAAGGCCAGGCAGTATGTACCTGTACTCCCTGTGCTTGGTAGGCAGAGCAGAGGAGTCTTTGGGGCTCACTGAACAGCCATTCTTGATGAATAAGTAAGTTTCAGTTCAGTGAGAGACTCTGCCTTAAAAACTAAACAATAAGGTAGAAGAGAAGAACCCTAACATCAATGTCAGTTCTCTGAACATATGTGCACCTACATGCTTATGAACATACACATGAATACACACATTCACACACACAAATAAACAAAAACTTTCTTAACAGTAAGTAAGAATATGAAAACTGAAAGGTATTTCTTTTTTTTTTTAATTTGGGGCAAAAATGTAAGGTGTGTTTTTCTTTTTCTCTCACTCTTTTTCATTTTTCCCCTTTTATTAAATATATCTTTCTCATACACTATATTCTGAATAGAGTTTCCCCTCCATCTACTCCTCTCAGTTGCTTCTTACTTCCTCTTCCATTTGTCCCTTATTAGAAAATTACAGACTTCTAGGAAGTAACAACAAAACATAACCATTTAAAATATAATAAGATGAAATTAAACATCATATTGATGTTGAACAAGAAAATCAAACAAAAAAGAAGCCTAACAATACAACAAGTCAATAGTCAACATCAAACTAAATGGAGAGGAACTTAAAGCACTCCTACTGAAATCAGGAAAAAGACAAGGTTGTCTACTCTCTTCATATCTATTCAATAAAGTACTTGAAGTTCTAGCTAGAGTAATGAGACAACAAAAGGAAATCAAGGGGAAACAATTTGGAAAAAGATGTCAAACTCCCACTATTTGCAGATGATATAATAATAGACTTATCCCACATAGTGGTATTTCATTTGTATTTTAATGAATGAAGCTTACCTTTAGATCAGAGAGTAAAACAGCCCCACTGAACAATCTTACAGACCAGGCCATGGTAGCACACACCTTTAATCCCTGTAGTCTAACTTGTTGCTAGAGAAACTGGGCAGCACCTGCCTTTAATCCCAATAATGCACACTTTTAATCCCAGACTTAGAGAAGAGTATAAAATGGGAGGAAACACTTCATAGTCTCATTCTCATTCTGAGATTCCTGGAGGTAGGATTGCCATTTTTGGACTGAGGTTGAAGTAGAGGTAGTAACTGACTGCTTTGCTTTTCTGCTCTTCAAATAGAAACTCAACATATTAGGAGGTTGCTTGTTTGTTTCTGGCTGCTCAGCCCCAAAATAATCACACAGAAACCATATTATTTGTAATACTGCTTGGCCAGTAGCTTAAGTGTATTTCTGGATAACTCATATCTTAAATTAATCCATTTCTATTAATCTGTGTATTACCACGAGGCTGTGGCTTACTGGGTAAAGTTCCAGCTTGTCTGTTCTGACTGCAGCTACATGGCTTCTCCCTGACTGCCTACTTTCTTCCAGCATTCAGTTTAGTTATCACTGTCTAGCTCTACTCTGCCCTATCAACGGGGCAAGGCTGATTCTTTATTCACCAATGGTATTCACAGCATACAGAGGGGAATTCCAAATCAACCCAATTTCTATTTTATAATCATGATTCATTCAGTTAGTAGAGCATGAGACTAACACTCTCAGGGTTATGGGTTCAATCTCCATTTTGGGAATTTGGAGCTACGGCAATGAAAACAGCCTGGTATTGACAAAACCACATAGGAGGACCAATGGAATCCAGTCAAAGACCTGGATATCAATCCACACACCTACAAATACCTGATTTTTGAAAAAGAAGCTACATATATAAAATTCAAAAAAAGAAAGCATATTCAACAAATGTTGCTGGCTTAACTCTATATCAACATATAGAAGAATGAAAATAAGACCACATCTATCACCATGCACAAAACTCAAGTTCAAATGTATCAAAGACCTCAATGTAAAACCATCCACCCTGAACCTCATAGAAGAGTAAATGGGAACACATTGGCACAAGAGACTATATCCTAAATATAACACCAGTAGTACAGACACTAAAAGCAATAATTAATCAATGGATCCTCCTAAAACTGAGAAACTTTTGTAAAGCAAAGGACACAGTCAATAAGACAAAAAGGCAGCCTACTGAATGGGAAAAGATCTTTACCAACATCACATTGATCTTCAAAATATACAAAGAACTATAGAAACAAGACATCAAAAGAAAAAAATCTAATAAAAAATGGGGTACAGATCAAAACAGAGAACTCTCAACAGATGAATCTCAAAGGGTTGAAAGACACTTAAGGAAATGCTCTTCATCCTTAGCCATCAGAGAAATGCAGATGAAAACAACTTGAGATTTTATTTCATATCTGTAACAGTGGACAAGATCAGAATCACTGATGACAACTTATGTTGGAGAGGATGTGGGGTAAGGGAACATTCCTCTGTTGCTGGTGGTCTTGCAAACTTGTACAGCCACTTTGAAAATCTCTATGATGATTTCTCAGAAAATTAGGAAACAGCATTCCTCAAGACCTAGCAATACTGCTGTTCAGTATATACCCAAAAGACTCTCAATCATATCACAAGGACATGTGCTCAACTATGTTAATAGCAGCATTATTCATAATAACTGGAATCTGGAAACAACCCAGATGCCCCTCAACTAAAAAATGGATAAAGAAAATGTGGTACACTTACATAATGAAGTACTAAACAGTGGTAAAATTATGGCATCTTAAAATTTGTAGGCAAATGGATGGATCTAGAAAAAACAATATTGAATAAGGTAACCCAAGCCCAGAAAGACAAATATAATATGTATTCATTCATAAGTGACTTTTAGACATAAAGCAAAGAAAAACCAGCCTACAATACCAATCCCAGAGAACCATGACAACAAAGAGGATCATAAGAGAGAGATATATGGATCTACATAGGAAGGTGAAAGATACAAGATCTCCTGAATAAATTAGGAGCACGTGGGTCATGTGAGAGGGCAAAAGGGGAGAGGGGAGGAAGGGATCAGATTAATAAAAATGTATACCTCAATAAAAATAATAAAATTAAAAAGAAAGAAATAGGCAAAGATTATAAAGAATAATTTGAAATATAAAAAGATGTTTTGTTAATAGCTTTGGTGTAGAAAATCTTTGGGGGTAATATAAAGTGAAAAGGGCACCCTTAAAAGCTGAGAGAGAGACTTATTGAGGTCAGAGAACAGGAACAATGACAACCTGACTATTGCTATCTGATGTATCTTTCCTCCTAGGATGGGTTGGTGATAAAAGATGATGATGAATTCCTTGTGTCCATTTCTGCCCTTTGCAGTGGGACAATGGTCTTGTATCCTGGCACTTGCATTATTTTAATAAAACACTGATTGGCCAGTAGTTAGGCAGGAAGTAGATGCAGGGAGACCAGGCAGGAAGTAGAGGTGGGGTGATGAGAGCAGAGGAATTCTGGGGAGAGGAAAAAGTCAGTCTGCAGTCATCATTCAGATACAGAGGAAGCAAGATAAGAATACCTCATTGATAAAAGGTTCCAAGCCATGTGGCTAACACAGGCAAGAATTATGGGTTATTGTAAGTTATAAGAGTTAATAAGAAGCCTGGGCTAATATGGCAACATTATAATTAATGTAGACCTCTGTGTATTTCTTTGGGACTGAACAGATATGGGATTGGGCAGAACAGAAATATCTGTCAACAAATGCTGCCAAGGTGGACAAGTAAATACACTTAAAACCCGAGATTTTGAGAAAGAATTCTTGACACAAAAAGAACAGAGTTAAGCATTTCTTCTAGGTGGCAGCATTTTCTTGGGTTGACTGTGTTTGCTGGAGGAAAGTGTGTCTCATTTAAGAGGGGCTTCCTGACACAGCTTTAGCTGGAAATGCTTTGTAGCCCTTTTAAGAGGCTCTTCCTCAAAGCACTTAAATGGTGTTTATGAATAGCTAACAACATGCTTTTTGTTCATGGCAGGGACCATGAAATTCCATAGAGTTGTGGTAATAAACATAGTTCGCATTAATACTTCCACCATGAAGCTAGAATCCCAGAAAACTAAGAAATGGGGGTGAAACCAGCCATCAAAGCTATGACTTTAACACTAGCCATATCACTTAGCAAATTAATGACTCATGTGGTTACAAAAGGAGCTATACAGTAAAGAAAGATTTAGAAAAGAAAACCTCTACCTGGTTTATGGTATGTTTAAAAATATATGTAGGCTTGGGAGAGAAAAGAAAAAGGATAAAGTCCTTAAAAAATAAAGAAAGAAGGAAGGAAGGAAGGAAGGAAGGAAGGAAGGAAGGAAGGAAGGAAGGAAGGAAGGAAAGAACAGTTGGGTGTGGTAGCACACACCATTAATCCCAATACTTGGGAGACAGAGGCAGGTAGATCTCTGTGAGTTCAAGGACAACCTGCTCTACAGAGTGATTTCCAGGACAGCCAAAGATACACATGGAAACCTTGTCTCAAAAAACCAAAAACAAAAATTAAAAATAAAAATAAAGGAAATAGAGTTTAAAATAAAGTCACATAAAGATGGAAAATGCAGAGAGATATTGTATGTTATTGTGTTGTCTTTGAAATGTTTAATGACTTAGGAGGAGCAACAGCTGCTTAAAGACATTTGATTATAAATGCTGCTGGATTAATCCAACATATATATTTTGAAAATGCTTTGACTTCAAAATTTAAGTCAAAAGATATGTTATTTTGGAGAAGAGGGTTTACTTTTGTTTCCACAGGAAATGAAAGGCTGTGGATTCATTCTACGTTAAGAAAAATCAGGTTTGATCAAGGAAGACCCTCTGAGAAATGTCCAATAGGAGCAGATGGTCCAGAAGTCTGAATTCTACATCTAAAACAGCCTCAAGGCTTCTTACTGAGATGATCAAGCCTCAAGAATATTCCTGTGAGGACTTTGTCAGAATCCTAAATTTTCTTTAAGATTATCAGTGCCCCCAATCAGAAGGAAATAGCCTATAAAACTATTCCCACATTCCCCCCAAAATGGATTATGGATGATTGTTTTTGTTTAGACAAACAGACATTCATTACAAGTTGCTATGGATAGTGGTAAGGAGGATAAAAAACTAATGAAAGGAGATTAGATTCAGTGGATAGTGGTAAGGAAGATAAAAAACTAAAGAAAGGAGATTAGATTCAGAGTTTTTGTTTTGAAAAGAAAGAAGAAAGAAATGGTTTGAGACAATGGTCTTATATTCTGTCACTTGTACTGTTTTAATAAGATGCTGATTGGCCAGTAGCCAAGCAGGAAGTAGAGGCAGGGTGACCACGCAGGAAGTAGAGGTGGGGCAATGAGAACAGGAGAATTTTGAGAAGAGGCAAAAATTAGTCTGCTGTTGTCATCTAGATACACAGAGAGCAGATGAGAATTCCTCACTGATAAAAGGTACCAAGCCACATGGCTAACACAGACAAGAATTATGGTTAATGTAAGTTATAAGAGTTAATTAGAAGCCTAAGCTAATATGACAACCAGTTTGTAATTGATATAGACCTCTGTGTATTTCTTTGGAACTGAACAGCTATAGTATTGGGTGGGACAGAAACTTCTCTCAACAGCCCTCAGCTTTCTGATATGATTTAATAAGAAGAAAATTGTGATGAGTGGGCATATACCATGAGGATTTAAAGTTGAGCTGACTGAGTCTTTTTCATATATAAAAGTTTAAATTTGTAGTTCTTTTAAGACTTTTTTAAAGATTACCTTTTAAGACAAATAATAAAATGACTATAACTGCAAAATTCAACCTGCCAGTAAAAGAACTAGCTGAGAAAAATATCTTGCTTTTCTTACACTTTGTTAATCTATAACAAGTTTCTTAGACATGAATGTATGTGGGACAAAAAAAGCTCAGGACCAGATGGTTTTAATGCAGAATTCTACCAGAACTTCCATGAAGAACTAATACCCATACTCCTTAATATGTTTCACATAATAGAAGCAGAAGAGTCATTGCCAAACTCTTTTTATGAAACTACAGTTACCCTGATACCAAAACCGCACAAAGACTCGACGAAGAAAGAGAATTACAGAGTAATCTCACTCATGAACATCGATGCAAAAAATCTCAATAAAATACTGGCAAACCATATCCAAGAACACATCAAAAAATTATCCATTATGATCAAGTAGGTTTCATCCCAGAGATGCAGGGCTGGTTCAACATATGAAAATCTATCAATGTAATCCATCATATAAATACACTTAAAGAAAAAAATATGATCATTTCATTAGATGCTGAAAAAGCATTTGACAAAATTCAACACCCCTTTATGATAAAGGTCTTGGAGAGATTAGGGATACAAGGACCATATCTAAATATAATAAAAGCAA
Organism: Ondatra zibethicus; assembly: GCA_004026605.1. NCBI lineage: Eukaryota > Metazoa > Chordata > Mammalia > Rodentia > Cricetidae > Ondatra > Ondatra zibethicus. Next base: position 17,965 of record PVIU01008983.1, on the reverse strand, counting down.
TATACAGCATGGAGATCCTTCCATTTTCTGGTATCCTTTTCAATTTCTTTCTTCAAAGCCTTAAAGTTCTTTTCAAATAGATCTTTCACTTTCTTGGTTAGTGTTAACCCAGGATATTTTATACTATTTGTGTCTATCATGAAAGGTGATGTTTCTCTGATTTACCTCTCTGCTTCATTATCCTTTGTGTATATGAGGGCTACTGATATTTTTGAGTTGATCTTGTATCTTGCCACATCACTGAAGGTATTTATCAGCTGTAGGAGTTATTTGGTAGAGGTTTTGGGGTCACTTATGTACACTATAATATCATCTGCAAATAATGAAAGTTTGACTTCTTCCTTTCCAATTGGAATCCCCTTGATCTCGTTATGTTGTCTTATTACTATTGCTAGAACTTCAAGCACTATATTGAAGAGATATGGAGAAAGTGCGCAGCCTTGTCTTGTTCCTGATTTTAGTGGAATGACTTTGAGTTTCTCTCCATTTAATTTGCTGACTGCCACCGTCCATGACCTCAGGTACATCTTTGCCACACTGCTGGACCCTCGCTACAAAGCTTCCCTGTTCACAGAGGAAGAGGCAGAACAGTACAGGCAAGACTTAATCAGGGAGCTAGAAATATTGAATTCTACCTCAGAGGACACGGCCACCTCCAGTGGCTGTGAGTCAGGCTCCCCACTTAAAGACACTGGCACAGGGAAAAGCCTGTGGTCACTCGTTGCACCAATAAAGAGAGATAAGAGAGAGAAGCTGCCCGAAAATATGGTCCTTGCGTATTTGGAGGAAGAGGTGCTGGAACACAGCTGTGACCCACTTACCTACTGGAACCTGAAGTGGTCATCCTGGCCTGGGCTGTCTACCTTAGCAGTCCGATTTCTGGGCTGCCCCCCAAGTACAGTCCCCTCAGAAAAGCTCTTCAGCACACCTATGGAGGCTGGCAGCTTTGGACAGGCCAGGCACACGATGGAGCATTTTGAAAAGCTCGTCTTTTAAAAAGTGAGTATCCCCTTGATATGCTTTCAGTATTGAACCCATGATGGAGCCCCCAGGCTGGAAATGCACTTCAGAGTGCTAGCTATGGTGCCAGGGCTGACTCGCCTGGCAGGGCCGTGTAGGACACCAGACCAGGTATCTGAGGCCACCTGCCAGTTCTCACCATACTATCCACATGTGCCTTACTCCTCCTTCAGGCCAGGTGTCGAGGTGCGTTTTCAGAAGCTCACTAGAAACAGTCTTGGCAATTATGAAATAGGATGATAGGTTTAATTCATAACTGTAAGGATTTTTTTTGGCTTTTTTAGGGGATAGTAATTTGTTTTGCTAGAATGGAGGGAAGAGGTAAATAATTTTATTGTGTAGGGGTTTTATTCAGTTGTATAAAAACCACAAATTAGGTACTGGATTTTAATTAAATATTATTTTAACTGCAACAAAACAGCTTTTGTGGCTGTCCGATGAAACCTGTAAATACGAGGTGGAGGTTAAGCCATCCTGACTGAATAGTTCTTAATCACCAGCTCCAAAGTATGTCCAGGAGAGAATATTCTGGAAGCTGTTTACTGTAACAGAAACCAGGCATTTCAAACAAAACTGAACTTAGGCGTATCATGGAGTATTAGTTACGTGGTTGTTTGGTCACAAGAACTTTCCCATGTCAGGCGTGTGCATTCAGGTTTTACATGGTCAGTTAACTCAGACATACCCCACTTATCTTGAACTCCTTGAAACTGGATCCACATTTTAAAGTCATGCCTAGGGTCTCACCAGTGCATGATAGGCCATGTTTACAGCAGATGGCCTGCTGATCCAATCTCCATGCCTCTGATTTATTTTGTGTCTCATAAGAGTGTGCACTGACAACCCCACCCCCTCCGTTTGCTCAGACTTATAGCTCAGCTTCTACTTTGAGGAGATAGCTTGTTAACAGGAAAAGCTCTTGTTTATTGTAGTCATCAGAAAAGTCTTGGGCATTTAGATTTTTTTTCCTATGATAGGGAAGATTCAACTATCACAGAGGTATTATTATAGAATCCCAAGGATATCTAAATGAAGTATCAACTGTCAGATCTTTTACCAGAATCCAAAGTTTTTGCTTTACTGTCTAAAGAAAATAATTTATTTACTCATTTCAAATCAATTAAATATTATGGCTGAGACAAATCACTCATTTGCCTCTGACCTTTTAAAAAAGCTGTTCTTTTGTTGAAATACTGTATGTAGGCTCAGTCTAAATTTGTGTGGACTATGATTTAGTGTATTTAGAAATGATGAAGTTGGTTTCTGAAATTTTTATTTGCAATTTTCCAAAAAATAATACAGAGCTGAGGATCTAAATTAGTATCTCTTTATATGATAAATACTTAGAAATAATCCATACTAACAAATGTTCTGTTATGAATATATGAGCATGAAAGTTAGAGAGACCTTATAACAGACAAGATACACTTCTAAACCTTGTCTTTAAATAAAACATTATAAAGATTCATTTCACAAAATATCAGTGTAATTTTTGAATTTCATTAATGATTATTTTTTTAATTTTTTTATACTCTTTTATACTCTTTTTTAAATTTTTTTATTTTTCCATTCAAAAACTTACATTTCCCCTTTCTGCCATTCCCCTCCCGCTCCCCCACTAACCCTCCTCCCTCCCCCTGCATCCTTAAGAGAGGGCAGGGTACCCTGCCCTGTGGGAAGTCCAAGACCCTCCCCCCTCCATCCTGTCTTAGGAAGGTGTGCATCCAAATAGATTAGGGTCCCAAAAAGCCAATACATGCAGTAGAGACAGGTCCCAGTGCCATGATCGATGGCTTCTCAGTCTGCCCCCATTGGCAGCCACATTCAGAGAGTCCGGTTTGATAACATGCTCGTTCAGTCCCGGACCAGCTAGATTTGGTGAGCTCCCATTAGATCAGGCACACTGTCTCAGTGGGTGGACCAACCCCTCGGGGTCCTGACTTCCTTGCTCATCTTCTCTCTCGTTCTGCTTTTCGACTGGACCTTGGGAGCTCAGCCCATTGCTGTGATGTGGATGTGGGTCTCTGTCTCTATCTCCATCCATCGCCTAACGAAGATTCTACGGTGATATTCGAGATAATCATCAGTATGATAGTGGGGCAGGGCCAGTTCCGGCACCCTCTCCTCTGCTGCCCAAGGACCTAGCTTGGGACATCCCCGTGGACACCTGGGATCCCCTCTAGAGCCAAGTCTCTTACCAACCCTAAAATGGCTCCCTTAATTATCTTCTTCCTTTCTCCTATATCCGCCCTTCCTCCATCTCCACCTGCCCACTCCCCCAAGGTCTCCCCAATCCTTCCCTTCTCCTTTCCCCTCTCCCCTTTCCCCGACCCCATCCCCACCCGTACCCCCACCTCTGTGCCCCCAACTTTTGCCTGGCGATCTTGTTTTCTTCCAGTTTCCAGGAGGATCTATATATGCTTTTCTTTGGGTTCACCTTGCTATTTAGCTTCTCTAGGCTTGTGAACTATAGGCTTAATATCCTCTGTTTATGGCTAGAGTCCACTAATGAGTGAGTACATACCATATTCATCTTTTTGGGTCTTGGTTATCTCACTCAGGATAGTGTTTTCTATTTCCATCCATTTGCATGCAAAATTCAAGATGTCATTGTTTTTTACAGCTGAGTAGTACTCTAATGTGTATATATTCCACACTTTCTTTATCCATTCTTCCATTGATGGGCCAATCCTATACAATAAAGGAACTTCGGAGTCATTACCATCCCTGACTTCAAACTCTATTACAGAGCTACAGTAATGATTAATTTAATAACACATCATTGACATATTCAGCCAATACAAATGTTCAAAGAAAACTCACAAATAAAAGCAAAAATTAAAAATTTAAGAAATTATATAGTTTATATTAAAAAATGTTTAAATTTACTCCTTATTCCCTCATCACAGAAAAAAATAGAGATACAGTTTCCATGATCTATTTTTAGAGCCTACGCATTCTATTGTCAGATTTTGCATAAGAAAGCATGTCTTTAACATAAAATTATACAACATAAATAAATGTAAAAATAAATTTATGCCAACATTGTGATACCTCCATCACTGTGTGTTCTATTCATAATTGCTTTGTCAATTCATGACTCTAAATGCATAATATTTAGGATTATTATTTTATCTCTGTGAAGAAAATAATTGTAATTTTCTTAGGTGTTGTATTAGACCTGTAGAAACGCAAAAGCTGAAATACAAGAGGTCATGAACATACACTAAACTTCAATATCCTTACTGTTCAGGGAAATGTAAATCAAAACTACACTGAAATTCCATCTCAGGCCAGCTAAAATGGCTAGTATTAGGGCAACAAATAACAACAAATTTTTGTTAGGATGTGTACATGTGGAATAGCAGTATATAGCCTGATATTGGGAATGGGAAGTTAGAAAACTCCTGTGGAAATCGGTGTGGTACTTCCACAAGAAACTAAAAGCAGAACAATCATATGATGATCTAGATAGACTACTCCTAACAATATACCTAAAAGGAATGCATCCAAGTACAATAGAACCTGAAAATTAATGTTTATTAAGGCACAATTCACAATAGTTACATAATGGAATCAGCCTCTGTGTCCATCAGGAAATGAACTGAGTTAAATAGTTGGCTTATATACATAATAGAGTTGTCTTCAGGCATAAAGAGATCTTGTCTTTACAAGAAAAATGGAAGTAAATGGATTATCATGTTAAGAAAAATGAGCCAAACTGAATCCAAAAAATAAACATGATTTTCCAAGTGTTCTCTAATATGTGAAATATATCTAATCATTTTAAAATATGGCATAATAGTAGAAATTAGACTGAAAATAGAAGTGACATTGTGGAAGGTATAAGGTAGGATAAGGTATGGAGATGTGGATATGTCAGTATCTTCAAAGCATATGATGCATATGTATTAAATACATATGTATACACAATGTAGAAAAGAGAATAAAGCTATACATATAAACATTAAGTGCTTCAGTATTTTCTAAATATTTCCTTAAACATTTTATCTTTCTCTATATACATGACATTAAATAATATATCCAGTGGAAATTAATATTAGTCTGTTATAACCCAACAAAAGAAGAATTTTTCTCTTGAGTTGTTTATTTCATAAAAGATTAAATAATATTCACAGCAACATCAAAAGTTTGTGGTTCTACTTTTGGAATATGTAAGACTGTCTAAAATTTAACCTCTAACATTTACCACTATTTCATAGATAAGCAGAGTTGTGTGTAAAAATTTCAGTGCATCCTTTCTTGCATGCACACACATTTAAGAGCCCCTTGAAATATCCTGCCTGCTTTCAATTGTGATGTTTAATATTAACGACATTGGCAAAGTTGCTGAAAGTGAGCAATAACACTGTAGAATGATGCTATATAAATATAAGTGATGATTAGACATTAGCTGATTCATGCATCCTTTTTACTCCTGTAGACCATGGGTATTCTCAGCTTTGCGTTATTCATTAATTTTAAAACAAGTGAATCTTCGGGGCTTTCATCTCTATACAACTAGAATAAGCACTAAGCAATCTACCACATTGTTGACTCCATCAAGACTGAGTATGACATGATCTAGTTTCAGGAACTACTTTTAAACTCGGGCTACAAACCATTTGTCATTTTTATACTGATCATCTTAGCAGAAAAATAAAATATAGCTCTCCAGACAGAAATCCTCTTACAAAGTGCATAGACCTTGTGTACCCAGTGACAACAGAAATGATAAATATGGAATGGGCCTAGGAGAAAAATCTCCTAGTTTCTCTGCACCAGAGCATCCATTATGCTGGCATATTAAAAAAGGCCATGTGCTCTGGAAAATGAAATCTAAATGACCCATTCTTCATCTCTCTATCCTTTATAGGTCATGTGAATATTATTCTACCAAGAAATAAGGAGTTCTAAATGTACATTTAGAATTCAATTTGACTGACATTTCTTAAGCATACAGTCTGTTAAAGGAATGTAGCTAGACATGGAGGGGTATGGAGAAAAAACAACAGAGAGTGCCTAAATATACATCCAAAAACTCAGTGTAGAAATTATAACATTTTAGTCAATCATGAAAGATGAAAACTTTTTTCATAATTACAGTAAAGCTGTTTAAAGATGAAAAAATATTAGTGCTAGGATCATATAGGCCATTTCACTTGAAAGAGACACATATTTTGATAAATGCACACACCCATCAGTAAATTAAAAATTATACAATTTTTGTAATTATCTTATTGTTAATGTTACATTTCCACATCTGTTGTTAGTTTTTACTTGAAAAAAAAGTATGGTTATTTTAAGTTTTTATTTATCAAGCAAATGGCAGTCGTGTGTTTTCACGACGATGTCTTGAAATGATTAATAATATACAACATATTGGCAAAAAATTTGAATGAATTTACTCTTCTATTGTGCCAAAATAAACATAAAATGAAGTTTTTATGGTATAATATTTTATTTGTAAGTAATTATTATGTAATTTTGCCTTATTTCTTCACATAGCCTTAAATTTATTCTGATATGTTAATTCATAGGTCTTGTAGAATACAGTGCATATATATATGAAACATTTTTATCAAGAATTTGTTCAAAGCTGGAAATAATTTGAAAGTATCAGTGTTGTAACCAATATGTTAAGGATTAAAATGAGAGGAATTCATACAAGAAAGGAGACACTAGGTTTATTCAAAAGACACAAAGCTCTATGATCAGTCTTTTCAAGGTTATTTCATAAACATTGAAACAATCAGCATGTTTACTGACTTCATTTTAGTTTGAATACTCACTATCAGCTTTTCTAAATGGTCAAAAGAATAATCAAACTTAGCACTAAAAATGATTAAGCATATATGACAGAGGAGGATTCAGACCTATATTCTCCCAAACCAGAGAATAATGTGAAAGATTTTCAGTTTTAGGCCAGCCTGGATTGTATTGTGAGTGTATATGTGTCTGAAAAACAACAACAAAAGAGTGGAAATATTAGGGCAAGTATAGACATCCATGCATAACAGAGTAATTACCTCAAATGGAGCAAGAATTTTACTCATATTCTGGATATTAGTGACCATGTCCTGGAAACACAATCATCAGGCGCTAAATAATGCACTACTCCATGAAAATGATTTCAAGATGTTATCATAATTACAGAACAAGTCACTCCTATAAAAATAACCTGAACAAAAAATATTAAAGATATACTACTTCTATATTACAATATTTTCATTTTGTTTGCCTTCTTCAATGTGACTGTCATATGCTATTATTACTGAGTAATATTGGTAGCAATAACACTAAAATATCTACATTGTTAGTCAAGGAGATAGAATAGGATTTAGGGAAATAGTGGCAAAAGAAACCATGGTCAACACACCCTCCGATTTAATGATAGACTATCTTTTGCTCTTAAGTCACATAATCTCAGTATTAAAATACATTATACATGCATGAAAATAGCATGATGAAACTCATGGTATTACATAATTAGCATAATCTTTCTCATCTGAAAAATACATAGATGCATTGTTCTATTGATTATATTTCCACCAATTTTGCCTATTTTACAAAAATGAAATTGAAACTGAGAAACAAATACTTGATGGAATCTTGATCTTCTTCTAATTTATTTGAATTCATTTATTCATTCCACCCTGGAATAAAGTAGTCAGTTTTTTCTAGGTTGATCTATTTAATGGGCTTTGTAGTATCTCAGTTAAAATAGCCTGCTCAATAATTTGCCAGAGTTTCAATTGAATAAGCATTATTAGTAAACTCATATTGTTTTTCTTTTTTTATACAAAATATATTTTTCTACAATATATTCTGACTATGGATTCTTCTCTCTGATTCATTTGAGAATCCCCTTATCTTACCTCCCATGTGAATCCACAACTTTTCTGTCTCTCATTGCCAAACAGGTATCAATAAAATAAAATAAAATAAAATAAAACAAAAACATAAAAGCATGAATAGAGCAAGTAAATAAATAGAAGAAAACATGTGATACATGTAGAGACAGAGAGAAACAAATGGTCATACATGTAGGACCCCCCCTAAAAACAACAACTAGAAGGCATCACATAAATGCAAAGGATCTGTAATGTTAAAAAATACACTGTCAAAACTTTATGACCATGGAATTCATTCTGTGTTGGCCATCCACTATATGGGCATGGAGTCTACTTTTAAAAGTGGTATGTTTGCCCACTGGGATCCCTATTTAGAGAGAGATTAGTTTTCATGTGTATGTGGCTATCAGTTTGAATAGCTTCTGTGTTATAGAAAGGGGCTTGTGTCCATTTCTCCTCTTAGCACTGTGATCCTGTCTGCTACAGACTCACAACAGCTCTGTGCATACTGTCAAAATCTCTGTGCATTCATATATGTGTCAGTCCTGCTATGTTCAGAAAGCCTTATTTCCTTAGTGTCCTTCATCCCCTTTGGCTCTTTCTATCTCCTCTTCAGAGTTCCCTGAACTCTGACGGGATGGGTTTAATGGAGACATCCCATTTAGGACTGGATATTCCAAGGACTCTCACTCTTCACATTTTCTAGTTGTGTGACTCTTTATTTGTTCTCATCTATTGTAGGAGGAAGCTTCTCTGCTGTGGGATAATCTTTCCATACGCTGTGAAAATGTGTTGCTTTCATTGGTTGAATGTAAAAGCTGAACTGGCCAATAGCCAGGTAAAATAAAGTTGGGTGGGAAAGTCAAATGGAGATACAGGGAGAAAGGAGGGTGGAACAGAGGGAGAGACAAACCAGTCACTGGGGAGGCAAAATGTGCTAAAGAACAGGTAAATTCACAAAGCCATGTATCAAATGTACGTTAATAGAAATGGGTTAATTTAACTTGTAAGAACAAATTAGGAATAAGCCTGAACTACAGGTCAAAATTCTGTAATTAATTTGAGCTTTTGTGTGATTATTTAGGACTTGGCAGTTGGGACAAAGGAACACTTCCCACTCTTCTTCTCAGGAAATGTCTAAACAAGATGATTTACACATATAGCAGGATGTAGTTAGGAAACATTTTATAGCTACATTCCTTTAGTGGAACAATGGTACTTAGTTTTCCCCTAGGTCCATGGCCTTTATGGTCTCATGTTCCTGGCCAATGAAGAAGCTTTGAGTATGGGTTCCACCTCATGGAATTGGTCTTAAATCTCATCAGATATTGGTTAGTTACTCCTACAATATTTTTATTCCTATTGCCGTAGCTCATTTTGCAGACAAGTTACTTGTTGATCAAAGTGTTTTTTGCTTAGTTGGTATTTACCTTTCTCCTTTGTTAGCACGTAGAGTACCTTTTCATACCATGAACACTAGTCAATAGGGGTGAACGCTCTTGACTTCTCTGAGTTCAATGAATTGTGGAGATGTTTTCTTCAGCAATAGGGACTTACTGCCAGTTTATGGAGAAGAAACAAAAGCCTTGGAAATAGCCTTGATAAGAGTGGGTTTTCCTGTGGGGCCTCTTTGCCCAACAACTTGATTATAGCTAGCCTGTTCTCCATACTGGAAGTTTCCTTTTTTGATGAGAAAAATTTCAGATGGGGCCCTATCTCATCCATTATTTAGGTATTTTCTTTGGATTGCCTTCATCTATGTATATATTTTAATAATATACTCTATTAGGTTTTCATACAGGCTCTCAAATAACCATTAGTATTAGCTGTCCCTTCCTGTATTCCTTCCTCAACCCTTCTTTTCAAGTTGATAATCTGAATCCATCCCCTACTTCATTCATCCATAACTATCTATTTTATTTCCCCCTCCAGGGAAAAGTGATCCCTATTCCCTTACTTTATACTGAGCCTCAGTTCTTGTATGGATTGTAGCTTGCTTATCAAAGACTTAACAAGTAACATCCACATATGAGTAAATGCATCCCACATCGTATTAGTCTTTCAGGGTTTGGGTTACCTAACTCAGAATGATTTTATCTCAATCTGTCCCTTAACCTGTGAATTTCATGATTTCAGTTTTGTAATAGATTAGTAATATTCCATTGTGTAATGTACCACATTTTCTTTATCCATTAACCCCTTGGACATTTAGGTTGTTTTCCAGTTTCTGGCTATTATGAATTGAGTATCAATGAACATGGATGACCAAGTGTCTCTGTTTTAGGATGTACAGTCCTTTGGGTATGTGCCCAAGAACTGCATTATAAGATCTTGGCATTCATCTATTTAAGACTTGCTGAGGAACTGCAGCTTTGATTAAAATACAGGTTGTTGGGGTCCTATAATAGAATTGTGTCAGAGTAGCACATGCAAAGCTTTAATTCTAGTAATTCTTTAGCATTTTAAGAAATGTGCTTGAAATCACGTTCTTTTTATTATTATTTTTATCGAACTCTACATCTTTCTCTGCTCCTCTCCCTACCTCTACCCTCCCCTTCAACCATCTCCCAAGGTCCCCATGCTCCCAATTTACTCAGGAGATCTTGTCTTTTTCTACTTCCCATGTAAGTTAGATCTATGTATGTCTCTGTCTTAGCGTTCTTATTGTTGTCTAGGTTCTCTGGAATTGTGATTTGTGGGCTGGTTTTCTTTGCTTTATGTTTAAAAACCACTTATGAGTGAGTACATTTGATAATTGTCTTTCTGTATCTGAGTTACCTCACTCAAAATGATCACATTCTTCTCACATAGGATTGATAGATGTGCCAGTATCTTATACATTAGAGCTGGAGTACCCAAATTGAGAATAAAGATCTGTAATTTTATTCTTAAAAATCATACTTTCCTTAATATCAGGTTGCCACTGTTAACTGAATTGCCCTAATCGCATTATCTATCATATATATGTTTAAAAACCGATCTCAGGTGAATTCTTTTATACATTTATAATCGATATAGCAAACTCAGAAAAGTGGAGTGATTTGAGGATATGCATTTGGAACAAGCAATGCTGGTTTTTTGAAATTGTCAAGAAAAAAATTATCCCTGCAAACAGTCTAAGGGAATAAAAATCAAGAGTTGTGTTTAGTTTTAATGTTAACTCCCTAATTAATTTTTAAAATTAATACATGTTTATCTCATTTTATGTAGCACACCATGTCTGCCTGTGATCTATGTGCTGCCATGCAGTTTGTGAACCAGGCAAGGGGCTGGAGATTGAAACACACAAAGAATCAGAGACAGAGAAGACACAGGTCATCCTTGGAGCCAGAATGCCCCACGAATGCCCCCTTTATTGTGTCCAGGGGCAGCTTATATAGGGATACCCACGCCCCAGCCAAACACACCGGAAACCACTCCCTTGCGGTCAGGAGCTCCTGGGGGTCTGTGCTCAGAGCAGCTGCAGGCACTCAGATCAGGGGAAAACAAGTTGTTTACAAGAAATTCAGGATCTGGGAGTTCACAGCTCCCAACAATTTTAAATTTTCTTCATCACTAATAATTTCACTGGAAATTAACTGTTTTCTTAATATACAATTCTCATTTATATCCTAAAAAATTGTAACGGTACCAGAACATTATTGTAAATGAAATTGTTGCTTATTGTAAATGAAATTGTCGAATTTGTTTTCATGAAAACAGGATATAAATGTTTTATCTTGTAGTAATGATACATATTACAATACAGAATAACAAACCTGTTAGAATTAGTTGAACATAGTAGTTTATCAAGCAATAGATTTGAAGACGTTTAGTACTATATACTTAAATTTTAGACTACTTTGTTATACTTGCCAAGTTCATAACTTTATATACATGGCTTAGCTTCAAATAAAGTTATAAGCAAAAAATAGCTTCACGGGCAAATGAATGTAATGCACCTGGCTTGGTTACCACATAACTAGAAATTTTATTAAGTGTTCCACATATCGATCTTAATCTTATTTGTAATTTTTATTACCTACTTATCTACTAACATTTTATGAACATCAAATACATAACTTCAGAAAATATGTTCATGAATATGAAGATGTTGTTTTTGGAAGGTGCCCTAATAACTGTATGCTACAATAATGAAATCTAGGTGAAAAGGAAGATTTCTTTAATGTTTGGTAGCATTTTGAAAAATAATCAGATAGTCTAAACAATAAAGATTTATATTAACAGTATTGTTTCATTTTATCTAGTATATTACTCCTGAAAAATGTAGCTATTTACTAAGAAACTTATATATCACTGAATCTTTGTAAATTATTACTCTACAAAATACAGAAATATGTGAATGACTGTTACACTGAATTTTAGAATTGAAATTTTAACATTCAGGTAGAAATTAGAAAATTTCCTTTGATATTTTGGCATATATAGGTTAGAATTTTTTAAAGTAAGAATTATGTTACATTTAGTCAAGAAGCTATTTGTTATTTCTTAAAGAATTAGTTCTGGAAATGCACAGAATTTTCAGTATAGGAGAGAAGATGTCAGGTAATAACCAGTCAATCTGTTGCATAACATTTGGTAATACATATTTAATTTTCAAGATGGCTGATGAAGATCAGAAAAATGCATTAGCATTAACATTTAATTTCAAGGTGGACATGGTGTTACATGTCTTTAATCCTAGCACTTAGTCAGATGATGCTTATGGATAACTGTGAACTCAAAGCCAGTCTAGACTAAACAGTGGCTGGCAATCCATCTAGTGCCACACCATAATAATCTTTAAATGATCAAACAAACAAACATATGAACAAGCCCAACATTAATATACACAACATATAATGGTGTATTGGGCAAACCGTTAAGTAATACCAATAAATTTCAAAGACACAACTTAGCTCATTGTAGTAATTTGAAAAAGAATGGAACCCATAGGCAGATATATTTGAATTTTTAGTTCCCAATTGTTGGAACGATTAAAAAAAAAGTATTATATGGTTTGGTCTAGTTAGAATAGGAGTGGCCTTGTAAATGAGATTCTTCTTTTATTTATTTTTATTGAGCTCTACATTTTTTGCTGCTCCTACCCCTCCCTCTACCCTACCCTTCAACCTTTCCCCAAGGTACCCATGCTCCCAATTTACTCGGGAGATCTTGCATATTCTAAGAAAACATAAATGTCAGCACAGGCTACTGTACCCAGTAAAACTTTCAATCACCATAGATGGAGAAAATAATATGTTTATGACAAAATCAAATTTAAACATTACCTATATAGAAATCCATTCCTACAGAAGGTACTAGAAGGAAAACTCTAACACAAGGGTTTTAGCTATAGCCATGAAAGCACAGGCAATAAATAATCTTACAACAAAAAGGCCAAAGAATGAAAACACACACATGTGCGCGCGCGCACGTGCACACACATACACACACACACACACACACACACACACAACCAATAGCAACAGCAAAAAAAAACAGCAGGAATTAATAATCACTGGTTATTAGTATCTTTCAATATCAATGGGTTCAATTACACAATAAAAAGGCACAAGCTAACATAATGGGAACAAAAGCAAAATCCTTTCTTCTGCTGCATACAAACAACACACCTTAACATCAAAGACATGCATTACTTCAGAGTAAAGTGTTATTAAAAAAAAAAGATTTTTCCATTCAAAGGAATCTAAGAAACAAGCTGATGTAGCTGTCCTAATATCTAACAAAATAGACTTCAAACCAAATTTAATCAAGAGATGAAGATAAGTATTTTATTCTCACCAAAATAAACCTAAGTCAAGATGATATTTCCGCTCTGAACATCAATACTTCAAATACAGGGGCACCTGACATTTGTAAAAAAAAAGAAAAAAAAAAGAAAAATTACATTACTAAAGCTGAAATCACACATTGAACTGCATACATTAATAGTTGGAAATTTCAACACTTCACTCTGACCAATGGACAGGTCTTCCAGACAAAATCTAAACAGATAAATAAGGGAACCAACAGATGTTATTACTCAAATGGATCTAATAGACTTGTATAGATCATTTCACACAAACACAAATGAGTATATTTTCTTCTCAGAACTTCATAGATCCTTCTCTAAAGTCGACCACACACTTAGTCACAAAGCATGCCCCAACAGGAAAAAAAAAATAGGTGCAATAACCACCTGAACCTTATCTGATCACCATGGATTAAAGTTGGAGTTAAATAAAACAAACAAGAAAAAGCCTACAAACCCACAGAAACTGACTATCTCTCAACTAAATTATCAGTGGGTCAAGGAAAAAATAAGGAAATATTTAAAGACTTCCTAGAATTCAATTAAATAAATTCACAACATATCCAGACTTATTGGATACAGTGAAAGCAGAACCAACAGAAATATGTTAAGTGTCTGCATAAAAAAAAATTGTGATATCAACCTTTACAGCACACCTGAAATAACTAAAAGAAAAAGAAGTAAATACACTCAATGGGAATATATGGCAGGAAAAAAATCAAACTGAGTGCATAAATCAATAAAATAGAAAGGAGAATCAATGAAACAAAAAGTTGGTTCTTATATAAAGTAAAAAAAAAATGAAAATCCCTTGTCCACATTAAATTAAAGGCAGAGAGAGTGAATATCTAAATTTAAAAAATCAGAAATAAAGTACAGGACATAACAACAGACTCCAAGGAAATTCAACAAATCATTAAGAGATGGTTAAGGTCCTTGACAGATAGATCATACCAAATTAAATCAGGAGAAATAAAAAAGTTAAATAGAAATATAACCCCTAAGGAAATAGAAGAACACATAAAAAGTCTCCCCCTCCCAATGTGGGAAGTCTTTCTGTATATGTGTTGCTTTTATTGGCTAAAAAAGCTACTTTGGCCTGTGATAGGACAGAATAACATTAGGTGGAAAAATAAACTGAATACTGTGAGAAAAAAGGCAGACTTAGTGAGACACCACATAGCTACCACAGGAGACAAAAGTGACAGAAACTTGGCGGTAAACCATGAGCCTTGTGGTAAATTATAAAACAATGGAAATGAGTTAATTTATGATATAAGTGATAGCTAGCAATATGCTTAAGCTAAGTGTTCAAACAGTATTGCAATTAATATAGTTTCCATGTGGTTATTTTGTGTCTGGGTAGCCAGGAACAAACAAGCAGCCTCTGGCAACACCCTCCTCCCTGCAGAAAGAACAAAGCCCATGGTTTCAGTGTTGAATTGTACTATACTATATAAGAAGAGATAACACCAATACTCCTCAAGTTATTCCATCAAATAAAATCAGAAGAAACATTATCATTTTTTTCTGTGAGGCCACAGTCACCCTTATATACAAATCTCACAAAAACTCAACAAAGAAAAGAGAATTTCAGACCAATTTCAATTTCACTCATGAACAATGATGCAAAATACTCAACAAAATATTGACAAACTGATTCCAAGAATACATCAAAAAGATTGCCCACCATGATCAAATAGTCTTTATCCCAGTTATGCAGTGATGCTTCAACATATGAAAATCTGTCAATGTTTTCCACCTTATAAACAAACTGAAAGAAACAAATCACACCACCATCTCATTAGATTCTGAAAAAAATTTCCAAAATCCAACTCTCCTTATGACAAAAGTCGCAGAGAGTTCAAAAATACAATAAACACACCTAAGCATATTAAGTAGGCTGACAGCAAACATCATATAAAATGGTGAGAAACTCAATATAATTCTGATAAAACCAGAAATAAAACAATGCTGTCCCCTCTCTCCATATCTACTCAATATAGTATTAAAAGGTCTAGCTAAAGTAAGAAGAAAGGAAAAGAAGATCAAGGTGATAAAAATTAGAAAGGAAGAAGTCAAAGTATCATTATGAACAGGTGATAGGATAATATCCAACAATGACTCCAAATGTTCTACCAGGGAACTACTACAGGTGATAAACACTGCTAGTCAAGTGGCTAGACAAGGTTGACTCAAAAAATTTAGTAACACTCTTACAACTGATATATGGATTGAGAAAGAAATCAGGGAAACAACAACCTTCACAATAGTCAGAAACATTATAAAATATACTGGGGTAACTATTACCAAGCAAGTGAAAGAAGTATATGACAAGAGCTTCAAGTTTTGGAAGAAAGAAATTGAAGAAGAATCTAGAAGATGGAATGATCTCCTATGCTCATGGATCAGTAGGATTAACATAATGAAAATGAGCAACATTCCAAAAGCAATCTATATATTCAATGCAGTCTCTATCAAAATTCCAACACATTCCTTACAGATGTTGAAAGAACACTACTCAATGATATAGGGGAAAATAAAATGCAGGATGGCCAATACAATCTTGTACAATAAAACAGTTTCTATAGATACCACCATCCCTGATTTCAAGTGCTACTATAGAGCTGAAGTAATAACAATATCATATTGGATTGATGTCATCAACTTGAAGACCCAGACATAGATCCACACACCTATGAACACCTGATATTTGATGAAGAAGCCAAAATTATAGATAATCTAAAATTATATATAATTATATACATATATATAATTATAAATACAAAACAGAAAGCATATATAATATAAATGATATTGCTGCCTGAGAAACCAACCTCCAGCCATGCAAACTTAAAGGGAATCCACAGAGCTGGTAGGTGCTATGATGTTTTTAATCTGAGGGTTTTAAGAGGAAAAAAACACTTGCAATCTCTCGTGATGGTTTCCTTGAGACCTTTTCCTTCTACTTCTTTACATTCTCTATTCTTTATTTTCCTGGTTATTTCTCTCTCTCATTTTTGATATTTTCCATCTAACTGTTTTTATTCTTGATGTTCTCCTTCTAACACTCTCGTTCTTTGGTGTGGGACCATGGTCTGTATTCTGTCAATTGTATTTTAAATAAATGCTGATTGGCCAGTAGCCAGGCAGGAAGTATAGGCAGGACAAGAAGACAGGAAGTAGAGGCAGGTCAATGAGAACAGGAGAATTCTGGGAAGAGGACACAGTCTGACCCATCCAGAGAAGAAGCAAGATGTGACAGCCCCACTGAAAAAGGTACCAAGCCACGTGGCTAGCACAGACAAGAATAATGGGCTAATATAAATGATAAGAGTTAATAAGAAGCCTGAGCTAATGGGCCAATCAGTTTATAACTAATAGAGACCTCTGTGTGATTTCTTTGGGACTTAATGATGTGGGAACCGGGCAGGACAGAAACCTCAGGCAACAGTTCCTGATGCTTTCCTTCTAACTCTATTCTTCCTTTCACGTGGGATGCCTCTCTGTGTGCTGTAAATATGTTTTATTGACATTGGTTAATAAAGAAGCTTCTTTGGCCTATGGCAGGACAGAATAGAGTTAAATAGTAACTCCAAATAAAGGAGAAAGAAGGTGGCGTCAGAGTGACATCAGCAGCCACCAGGGAAACAAGATGAGAGGTAACAAGCCACGTGCCTCATGGTAAAATATAAAATAATAGAAATGGGTTCATTTAAATTGTAAGAAAGAGTTAATAATAAGACTGTGCTACTAGGCCAAGCAGTTTGTAATGAATGTTACTCAGAATGATGATTTGGGAACTGGTGGGTGGGATAAAACCTCCAGTTACATTCCTTATTCTCTTATTCAACTCTACTTTTCCTTAGAGTGTATATATCCCATGCAAAATTTTCAGGCAATATAAAAAGCACAATGAGTTTATATTTTGTTTTTCAAATAAATGATTATAATGAATACAAGTAAAAAAACAGAATGTTTTCCATATCCCTTATATTATTAAACAGAGTAAAGGGTTGGGAAAAGATTTTTCAATCAAACGGCCCTACGAAACAAGCGGGTGTGGCTATACTAATATCAAACAAAATCGATTTCAAACTAAAATCAATCAGAAGAGATGGTGATGGACATTTTATACTCTTAATCGGAATAATCCATCAGGATGAAGTCTCAATCCTGAATATATATGCCCCTAATATAAAAGCACCCACATATGTAAAGGAAACATTGCTAGAACTCAAAGCACACTTCAAACCCCACACACTAATAGTAGGAGATTTCAACACTCCCCTCTCAC
>PVIU01008982.1:0-79351 GCA_004026605.1 Ondatra zibethicus | reverse complement strand
GGGAGGGAAATGGGAGGAGCGGAGGAGGTGGAAATTTTGAATGGTACTATTTATAATGCGATAATAAAAAAATTAAATGTGGAAAAAAAGAAAACATAATTGCTGGGTATGGTGGTACATGCATGCCATCCAAGCACTGCAGAGGAAGACTAGATGGGTCAGGAGTTCAAAGTCATCCTCAGTTACATAGTAAGTTCAAGCCCAGACTGGACTACATCAACCTCTGTACCCCCAACTTAAATAAATAAATAAAGCCATGCTAAAAAAAAAAAAAAAAGAAAAGAAAAAAGAAAACTGCACTTTACACTCCCTGATTGTTCGTTTAGGAAGACAAACTACTAGGAAACACTTAAGGAAGTTACATTGCTGTTATCTAAACAAAGAAGCAGTATTGCTGTGACTCAATTGATCCGCAGAAAATTGGTGAAGCTGTTACTCGTATGGGCCATGATCAAAAGTAATGGGAAAGCTTTTCTCGTGAATTCTATGTCTATGAACAACGATAAGTTTGAGAAAAGATTAACAACTATGGTTTCCTACTCCTAAACAATTACAGTCTGGCTCACTCCTTTAGTCTCAGCACTCGGGAGGCAAAGGCAGGTGGACTTCCGTGAGTTCGAGGCCAGCCTGGTCTACAAGAGCTAGTTTCAGGACAGGCTCCAAAGCTACAGAGAAACCCTGTCTCGAAAACAAACAAACAAAAACAAAACATTTACAGTCTGAGACTGATTACCTACAGAGATCTCCTAGACAGACTAGCTAACTCCTCCCTCTTTGCTGTACCTAAGAAAAACACAGTGATTCCAGGTTGTTGCTGTAGAGGTTAGAGACTTCACCCTATCCCAGCTTCCTTGTATGTGTCTCCATGTGTCTCTCCTTTCTTTATTCTTCCATGGTCTTAGCCAGATTTCCAGTATCCAAGCAGCACAGGGCATGGCATTTGATCAGTTCTTACTCTGTCTCTCCCACAACTGCATATTATCTTCTTGGCATTAGGCACTAACTGTTCTTAGTAGAAATATATGGAGGGAGCATAGACATAGTCATAAAATCCAGGCTTTATGAAATTTCTACCCTCTGGCCTCCTATTTATTGTTTTCTATTAATAATACAAGCACGACGATACTCTTGTTTAATTATTGTAACTCTTATCTAGTATTATGCCTGAGTCCATAATGATGCTCTAAAAATTCATTAACATAATCACATCTAAATATAAATTTAAAACAGTGAAAACATATTTATCTATAAAATGCAAGAGGCAAAGCAAGGAGGGGCAGTTATGAAAACAGAGACTGAGTGGAAATGAGACATGAGAAGTTAGGTTGCTATAGGAAGATGGGGTACAAAAGCAGGAAGAAGAAAGAGAGGAATTTTAAGATTTTTGTTGAACTATGTCTTTATCTTAATAAAGAGGAAACTTGAATTGGCATGAGTGTTGGATGGCCATTACCAATTGTAACTTTTGCTCAAAAATTATTCCACTTTGGGGCCCCAATACCATCACTTGGAGAATTCATTTCTAATTTCCCTTGTATATATATGTAGCTCTGGGAATAATTTCCAGCCAGTGTGGGAATTAAACTGACCTTAGACATTTCTAGAAGGTATACTTAGATATTTAGAAGGTGTTTGTGCTCTTCTGCAGTAATGAGGCACAGGCCTGCTTTAGGTCCTGGCTGCCAGGCTCTCGCTGCGTTCAGACTGTGTTCCTGGTGCCCGGCTAGCTTTTACCCGAAATAATTACACAGAAACTGTATTCATTTAAATTCTGCCTGGCCCATTAGTTCTAGCCTCTTATTGGCTAACTCTCATATTTGTTTAACCCATTTCTAATAATCTGTGTGTCACCACGAGTTGTGGCTTACCGGGAAAGATTCAGCGTTTCTGACCTGGCAGCTTCATGGCAGGCGGCTCTCCCTGCCTCTGTGTCTTCTTCCCAGCATTCTGTTCTCTTTTCCCCACCTATCTAAGGGTTGCCCTATCAAAAGGCCAAGGCAGTCTCTTTATTCAACCAATGAATGCAACAGAAATACAGAAGGACCTCCTACACCATTTCCCCTTTTTCTGTTTAAACAAAAAAGAAAGGCTTTCATTTTAACATAGTAAAATCACATATAACAAAACAGTTATTAAGCAAGAACTACAGTTACCATATTTATATCTACTTTATCTTTTATCATAACTAAGGAAAACTATAATTATAACTATTCATTCTTCAACTCCATGAAAGACTCCAGAGGATAAAATATTACCTAAGTAAACAAAAAGTAAGCAACGTCTAAAACACTAGAAGTGGCAGAGACATCTCGCTGCCTGTACAGTCACCCAAAGTTTTTATGTACTGTTGGGGCATCCATCTTCAGCCTACAGGCCCATAGTATCCAGCAGACATTTCCATGAAGCAGGAAAATTTAAAGAGAGTTCAGTCACTTTCTTCTGTGTCCTGCAGAATGTCTCACATACTCTTTTATGAAGCAGGAACCCAGAAAAATCATCTCAATTTTAGGCAAGTTCAGCAGTCCTCTCTCTGCGGGTTCTTTGTGTTCAGTTAAGCAGTCCAGTTAAGCAGTCAAGGCAAGAGCAGTTTCTTGCCCAAATGGCTAGCAAACTCCATAAGGAGCCTCTTTGATGTCCATCTTCATCTTGAAGTAGCTGGTGAGATGTGTCTCATTGTCATGAAAAGTCTTAAGTTATTAAAACATTAAATGTCATATTTTGCAGTCTTTGAGAGATATGAAGAATGTCTATCTAACTGAAATGTATCTCTATATATCTAGAAAATCTAAATAACATGACTACAAGCTTGACTATTATTGATGATTATCCATTAACAACCTATATTTTTAATTATACAGTACATTTTTAAATGAGCTACATAATCACAATACCTTAATCAAGTTCAGAAATACATATACATATAACAAAATTGACCTTAAATTTATATCAACCAAGCAAAATCCATACCAATGCAATCATATCCCCCTTTAAATGTAAAAGAACACTTATAAACAATATTTCGGAATATGGGTGCAGTTATTTCTCTCTACACCACTCTTCTCTCCATTTTTCTATGGATTCTAATACACTCAGAGTCTCGGGTTAAGTACTTACCCTCTTTTTTCACTGGCAGAGAGGATTCTGTGCCTTTGATACTTTGTTCCTGCTCTCTTACTTATTCGGGTCTATGCCCCACAGCTTGTACCTGGCAAATAATGACATCCTGGACATCAACCTGATGACCTTACAGTGTAGGCGACTCCTTTTCAAACTTGGTTTTCCTTCCTCCTAGACACAGAGTATTGTGTAGATCTTTTGATGTCTCCCAGTCTGTCTTTTTGGTTGTTGATAAGGTTAAATATCATATATAATTATAGGAGAAACAAATTGAGATGTGTGTGGTAAAAACAACAACAAACCCTGAATATCCACACCCTCTTCACAGCATTTAATCACCCTCTTACTCAGATCTGCTTTTCCTGAAGAACAAGCGGTGACTCACTCACGTTACAAAGTTATTAAGAAAACCCTGCAAACTGGGACACACTGTGAAAAACACACCATTGAAAATGTGAAACACACTCCTTAAATCTTAAGAACTTACTTTAAAACTTGCAGGAAGTTGCAAACTTGCACATGAAGTAGCTTTCCCTTACCAGATGTTGTATTACCACTGCCTCCATCACCACTTAGTTTTTGTTTATTTTTAAGTTAGCTTACAGAGTAATGAACTAATGGGCTTTATTATGGCTCTGTTATTACATTATTTTTATTTTGTTACTATTCGCTTCCTTCTTCACGCTCCTTCCTTGTTCTCATCCCTACTCCCCTGCACCCATAGCCTCTCTTCTGCTCACATGTTTTCTATTATCCCAACTTTTTCCCAACACAACTACTCTTTTAAGATTTCATCTTCTCTTTCTCATGACCTTAACACACACACACACACACATAGACACACAGAGTGGGGCAGAAGAGGGAGGAGGAAAGGGGGGATAAAGAGAATGAAATCCAAATTCTGCATATGAAAAAACAAGTGTGTGTGTGTGTGTGTGTGTGTGTGTGTGTGTGTGTGTGTGTGTGTTTCTGATTCTGGCTTATTTTTGTTTACTATGCTGAGTTCTATTCAGTTTCCTGCATATGTAATCATTTCACTTTTCTTCATGCATGAAGAGAATTCCACTGATTTTAAGCATGCCCCCATTTTATACATTGTGAGATGAAAAACACCAAGTTAGACTAATTCTAGCTATTGTGAATAGACCAGAAATAAATGTGGATATGCAAGTATTCCTACGGTAGGAGATAAGGGCACTTGAATATAACCACAAGTGCTATAGGTTGATCATAATATACTACTTTTAGTGTTTCTCAGAACCTTCCATGCTGTTATCCACAGTGACTGTACAAGTGCACATTTCCCAACAGGGAATAAGGTATTTAAGGTATACATACATGCACATATACTGTAACCACAAATTTATATATATATATATATATATATATATAAAATATATATATATATAAAAAATATATATATATATTTATATATATATATATATATAAACTGATATAGCACATATAAAGCTAGAAGTTTAATCAAATGACTCACTTCAGTAAATTTTAAAATTTTTGTTGCCTTGTATGAAATAGCAATGTAGACACTTCACTTGCCTCAAAATAAACCAGACCACGCCAAATTGTGTGGGCTAATAATGTACATTTTAAAAATTTTATTTGTTTTTTGTTTGTTTGTTTGTTTTGCTGTAAGGACCTAAACAACTGTTTAAAAGAAGTCCTTAATTTCTCTTTGAGTAAGCTGTCTGAGTCAGTGTTCCTGATCAGGATATCACTTTCCCTGTATGTTTGAGTCCTAAATTTCCATTTTGTTGCTCTTACATCCTGAAAGTATGATTTTCCTCCATAGAACAAAACAAAATTCACTATTGCACCTATACTTTAACCCTGGAAAATAGGAAGAAAATGAAGAGCCTAATTTCTTGTAAGAATGACCTATTAGCTGAAACTGTTACTTCTATTTAAATCTGTATTGCCACTTTTGCATCAAGAGAGGCCAGAAAATTTAATCTTATAAGAGTGCATAAGATAGATAGATAGATAGATAGATAGATAGATAGATAGATAGATAGATAGATAGATAGATAGATAGACATCTATGATATCTATATGTGTGGATGAAAGGTTTTGAGGAAAATCATTAATTTATCTGATAGCGTGGCAAAGTTCAGTTTATTTCAGTTCAAAGTTATTAATGTTGCCAACAGTCTTTAGGTACTTGCCAATTTCCTTTGTGCATATCAACATTTGTAGGCTCATGCATAAGTAATAAAAAATGATTCTGAAAATTAGTGTTCAGCTATTACAGATCCTTTAATCCCAGATCAAGGGATTTTTTTAAAAATAGCAAATAAAATTTAAGTATAAGTGAGAGTCAGGCCCCTTAGGTGTGTCCTGTGATTTCAGTCATGTGGAAAATGAAGTTGGGAACAGTGTTCATTAGCTGCAGTACTGAATGGTGAATACAGAGGGTGTGCTGTGCATCTTGCTACTCTCTCTTTCTCGCTACAGAAAGCAGCATACTAAGAAACACAGTAATTTACAAAAGCACACATATGTAAATGATGAAATAGAATATTAATAGGACTATGTTCAATGGATGAAACATTTTATGGTAACTTGATACAAATATAAAGTCCCTTCTCATTTTCAGATCATTTTCTATCTTCTTAATAAACAAACTAAAATTTTTCAGTTCCATTTTAGGACAACATCTGCAGGGGTCCAGCCTCAAAGGGTTCATATGATCCAGGGTAAGGACATTTGGTTTAGAAATGGTAGGCAGAAAAAAAGAGACACAAAAGGAAATAGACAGAGTTACAGGACAGAGTCAGACGGGCAACCCAGTAAATATTGAATTTGTCTGCAGTTTATTTTTTATATGCTTAATATGCCCAATCCAAAAGGGGGGAAGAAAGCAAGACTTGTTTACCATGATACAAACAAGGAACAAAGTAATTAGCTCTTCAGCATCTGAAACATCAAGTAGCTATATCCTGAGTTAAGTATTCTGTTGTTTAGGCAGGACATGTAGGCACATCCTAGGCCAAGCATCATGTAGGCAACCACATCATGGGTCAAACCCCCTGTCATAACCTTGAGGGAGCAAGAATAGGCTTGAACTCTCTGACCTTTGGTCAAGGTAGAACAAATCCACTTCTGTGGGATCCAACATTTCTGTAAATTTTTTGTATGTCCCAGTATTTTGCTCAAACCTACTTTGCAGATAGTCTTGTGAGATTTTTATAGGTAGCATTATAATTTTGTTGAATTTTATGCATTGTTCATTTTTAATCAATAAGAAAAAATAGCATAGGGCTGGAGAGATGGCTTGGGGACTAAGCATTGGCTGCTGGAAGTCTCAGCTCCATTCCTTGCACTATCTTCTCAAAACTCTATGTGACTCCAGTTCTGGGGATTCCGATATCTTCTTCTTCTCTACAGGATTCTGCAAGCATGTAAGTTCATACAATCTTGCATATATACACATAAGAGATAAATAAACATTTTTAAAATCAAAACTTAAAAAAAGTGTAAATTTCATACACAGAAAGCTGCCTTAACTACTGTATTCTATATCAGAGTTTTCTTATTGGTTTCATTGTGCTTGCAGATGGGACAATCAGATCTGCAAATTACGAATTTTATCTGAACCATTTCAATCATCACATCTGTGTTTGTGCATCTACAAACACTTTCGCCTAATTTCTTCTTTTGTTCTCAGGGATCTTTTGTTTCCAGATGTTGCTACACCTTGAATTAACTTAATTTTTACCTTTTTATTTAATTAAAATATAATTACATTATTTTATTTTCCCTCCCTTCACTTCTGCAAACCCTCCCTTATCTCCACACACTAAATTCATGGCCTCTTTTTCACTATTGTAGCTATACATCTATCTGTGAATAAATATATAAATTTAACATGATGATTCTGTTGAGCATTGCTTGTATTCATGTGTTTTTAAGACGACTTGGGAACCATTTCAGAGGCTCATCCTCGGAGCAGATTGATACTTCTTCTCTCAGCAATCTTTAGTCCTCTGCAGTTCTTTATCTATTGGTGTGGCCATATGAGATATCCTCCATCCGTCTTGACATGTCAACTGGTGTTTCCATGTCTTGTTTATGCATCCACATTGTAAAGATTTCATGGGTATATTGTCCCTGTCATATCTTTAAGATTCAATCATGTGTCAGATTTCCTGGTCCTCTGATTTCTCATTGTTTTCTGAGTCTTAGATGTAGGGGTTTTACTGCGTAGGTATCATAGTGACTGGCTGTTCCAATCTTACTGGTATACAACGTTGAGTACAAAGTTTCCAGAATATTAATTATGAGGCTCAAACATCCATAAAACACCACCACTCAACTTGTCTGCTTCTCCATGATACTTAAAAGGGGTCTGCCAATGGGAGATGTGAAAGGAGGTACTTAAGGTCATGGGAACAGAATGAGCAAACATGTAGGCAGAGGTAGCAGATGTGTTTTGATAAACCCACTATGCTCATATTGTTTCTGAATGATTTGATAAAGGGATGCAATAGAAAAACGAAACAATGATTATGTGTTAGTTGCTAAGGGCACATCAAGAAGCTAATATACAAAGCAAATTTGTATACAACGCAGGCAGAATGTATCTATCTGTCCAGTCCCCAATAAAAATATTGATGTATGCAGGCCCACAATAAGCTTCTGTGAAACAAAACTAGTCATGTGCTGTAGAAAAATATTGCTAGGAAATTATGCATGCCTTATGTGAATCCATTGGCAGAGGACTCTCAAAAAGGGACAGTTGGTTTTATCTTGGCTTTCTCCTATTTTGATGGGTATTCACATGCTTCCTTTCATTGTGATAAATCTTACTTATGCATAAAACTCTGTCTTGTTTGGTGACTCATTCCAGCAAGTCTCTGAGCCTGGTCAACCTTAGACACTCTTAGCATACTATCTGAAAGCAAGAGTTCCTTTTTATAAAGAGTTGAAGAAATCACCTGGGATTCAGAACTGATGTCACATAGAAATTTATTGTCTCTGATAAATAATACTTATGTGTGTGCTTTTTTTTTGTTTTTTGAGACAGGGTTTCTCTGCAATTTTGGAGCCAGTCCTGGAACTTGCTATTGTAGACCAGGCTGGTCTCAAACTCACAGAGATCTGCCTGCCTCTGCCTCCTGAGTGCTGGGATCAAAGGCGTGCACCACCACCACCCGGCTTGTGTGTGCTTGTGTTTATATGAGATTGTGTATGAGTATGTGTGTGTATGAGAGGGAGAGAGGGTGAGAGAGAGTTTGCATATTTTGCTCGAGTCCAGGGTCTCTCTCATACCTACCTGTTGGCTGTTCTACCACTGAGTTATAGTGGTAATATAGTTATAATATAATATAACATAAGTGGTTATATCGTTATATATAAAGCACCAATGGGGGAGTGAGTACTTTGATCCTATAAAGGTCAGAAAGAGATTTTAACAGATACTATTTCTTTTAATAATTTAATTTATTTAATGTATGTTTGCAATGTGATAAGGGTATCCTAGGACCTAAAATTCATCTAAACATTGACTGTGGCTATGGTCCCACAGCTAAGAAAAAAGTGTTAAAGCCTTTCATAATGGGAAATTAAATAAGGAAAGTGTTTTGAGTCTTCCTGAGAGAGTGATCAAAATTTATTGGACAAATTAGTCTATTCCAATTCTTAACAACTCATGGTAGGGTACCGTGAAAGCTGGATGAGAGCAAGATGCTGACAAAACTTACTCTATGATGCCTGGAAAATACATACACGTCCCTTACAAACCTAGAGGAAAAGTCACTCTGCACAGTAATGGCTGTGGCTACTTTAATAAAAAAAAATTAAGTCACATTTCTCAAGAATTTTCTGTTGACAAATCTTATGTGTTTTCCACTTTTTCAGCATTTAAAGCTGGACAAACAAATCAGAGATGTTACAGAAAAAGGTGTTACATGGATTAGTTGGGTTCTTTCTCATTTCTCTTCTTTTCAATTAATTAATATGTATTTTGATGTTTAGCATTGAACACACAGGCAGGAAAGTATGATGGTGTTTGTACTAGAGGGCTAGATCTGCATCCCAGGCTTTAAAATATACCAATGGAAAGATGACACTGTTAAGCTAGAAAAGTTATTACTATTTTCAATGAAAATTGCTAAGTATAAGATATGACAAGTAGATGAAACAGTATACAATAAAAATACATAATATTCTGCTATGACAGGATTTGGGGACATTTGCTAATATTGAGAAATGATTTATTTATCCAACATACAGTACCATCTATGCAATATTAGCATAATTGAAACGAAAGAATGTCCTCTCAAAGTGTTTGCCCTAAAGCCATGAGGACCCAAGTTTGATCCTCAGGTCCTATGGAGAAAACCCTGACACAGTAGTATGTTAATCATAGTACTGAAAAGGAGCCCTGGGAGCTTGCTGGCCAGCCAATCAAGCAAAATCAGTGAGCTCCAGGATCATGGAGAAACACTAGATAGATAGTAGGTAGGTAGATAGACAGAGAAACAGACAGACAGACAGACAGACAGACAGATATAAATTAAATAATGCAGGGAGCCATTTAGGAAGATATGTGACATCCAACTCTGGAATCAACCTGTATGTGTAAATACATGAAAACACAAACACATGCACATTTTATAAGAATAAAGCTTATTTTATGAGTACCAAGCAACAATAATCAAAGTAAATCCTGAAATTCATAATTTTCATATATTATAGAAATGGTTAGGGTTAGAAAAATACCATTACCAAGTCAAACTTGGTTTTCCTTCCTCCTAGACACAGAGTGTCTTTTATTATTGATTTGTTTGAGAATATTACTGACGTTTGTCAAAATTTTTACCAAATCATTTAACTTTTAAAACATTATGTAGTTTTTATTAGAGGAAACTGTCACAAGTCTCAGTTCATTTAAATACTATAGTTTTTTACTTACTAGTCATGTTTCACTCTCTAGCATTCAGAGATATCATACAGTGAAATCAAATCTGATTATGATTTTTCACATAATATTCTTTTATAGCCCAATGCCTGTAACTGAATCATTACATGTACTTACACACATAGTAAATATATATGCATCTAATTTTTCAGTGTGTAAAGAGGCTGATGGATATTGTTTATGGTCTAGTACTCTTTACCCTATTCTTCAAAAATAAATAACAATGACTATTACACTTGCATGTCTCATAACTTGAGTACAATCAGTAATATGCATGAATGAATTTCAAAAAATGTACCATACTATGGTTTTGCATTGTTGATGTTCCCATGTGCACACATTTTCACCTTTGTTTCAAATGATCAGAAAACTACTGAAGGCTTAATCTAGAATTCAATTTATTCTAAAGAAGCTCCTGGTTTCCTCCGCTTTGCATTCTGTACTTTGTGAAATTTCATTGTTTTTCAGTGATCAGTTACAGCTATACTAGAAATATTTTGTTGCTATCACCAATGAGTAAGTTCACAAGTACAAAAAGAAATGAAGAAAAATGTATGAAAGACGCTAAACAATGAATACATCACAGGAGTGTAAAGTTTTATTGTTGTTTTCTTGGCATATTTTAGGTAGAAAAGGAATTTGAAGATGTTTTACATCTCTAGAGAGCATGCATCTGAGAACAGAACCCATTTCATTTGACATACCTATATCTAAATGGTGCTTTAGAGAAAATGATTATTCTGTTTTCTTTGTTCTCACTCTACAAAGTACTATTTGGAATCTTCAAGGCATTGAATAGATGGATGAAAAGACTAATCAGTGAATTAGCAAATTAAAATAAGCCTTATAAGCAAAATGTGGCTCCCCTTCTACAGGGTTACCTAAACTCTGAGCAGAGGGATTTGATGGAGACATCCCATCATCCCATTTAGAGCTGAGTGTCTCTCTCTCTCTCTCTCTCACTCTCTGGCTGTGGGTATCTGTATCGTTCCCAACTACTACAGAAGGAAGCTTCTCTGATGATGGTTGAGCAAGGCACTGATCTCTGAGTATAGCAGAATACCATCAGGAGTCATTTATCGCTGTTTATGTTGTTGTTGTTTAAGAGCAATAATTATTTGCACTTATATTTGATCCCTGAGCTATCTAATCTCGGGGTCTTAGTCCCTCAAGTAGTGTCTGGTATGGGTTCCATTTAATGGAATGGGCCTCAGTTCAAACTAGTTATTAGTTGTTTCCACCCAGAACCTTTATGCCACCCTTACACTAGCATACCTTGCAGGCAGGATACCATTGTAGGCCAAAGGATTTGTTGCTGGCTTGGTGTTCATGTTTGTCTTTTGATAGTATGCAGAATACCTTCCTTTACAAAAGACTCCAAGACATAAGGGCAAAGGTTCAAGGTAGTCAACAGCAAGACCTCTCTGTACTCAATGTGTTGTGTGGGTGTTGTCTTCAGCAGTGGGGACTTGTGTCACCTTATGAAGAGCATCCTATTATCTTAGTAATAGCCTAGGTCATTTGGAGATTCCTTTTGTCCAATAACTCAGCATTGGCACTGAAAGCTTTGTTTTGTGACAAGAGTTGGTAGTCAGGACTCTGTCTCCCCCATTATTTGGGGTTTCATCTACATCACCTTATTTACATACATATACAATTTAAAAAGTTTCTGATGTTTTAGGTTCCCATACTACTATTTAAATGGCTCTAAATTTTATATATCTTTGTCTATATTCCCTCCAAAAATCCCTCTCTCTACCCCATTCTAGTCTTCCACCCCTGACATCCACTTATAATTATATATCCTATTCCTCTTTTCTAGTGAGATATATCTATTCTCTCTCATCCTTTATTCTATACCTACCCTCTGTGGTTCTATGGATTTTTGCTGGTTATTATATACTTAACAGCTAATATCCACATGTAAGTGAAAACATATATTATTTGTCTTCCTCGGTCTCTAATAAATCACTCAGGATGATTTTTTTCTAGTTCCATACATTTGTCTGCAAATTTAATGTCATCTTTTTTTTTAAATGGCTGAGTAATACACCACAATGTAAATGTACCACATTTTCTCTTTTCCATTCTTCTGTTGAGAGACATCTAGGATGTTTCTTATTTCTAGCTATTATGGGTAGAATAGCAAATGAACATGGTTGAGCAAATTTCTCTGTGGCAGGATGAAGCATCCTTCAGGTATATGCCCAAGACTGGTATAGCTGGATCTTTAGGTAGATAAACTCCCATCTTCCTGAGGAACAGCCATACTGGTTTCCATAGTGGCTGTTCAATTTTGCACCATTACAAGTAATGGATAGATGTTCCCCTAACTCCACAATCTCATCAGCATGAGGTGTTTGGCTAATGATTTTTACCTCTAGGTAAGTCACATTCAATAGCTCATCACAAAACCATCCCCTTAATGTATTATTTGTGCCATTACAAAGCACCTGTTCTGAATTTACTTTGTTCTTGTTCTAGGGCCAATCAGTATAATAATGTTGGTCATGATACTGTAGCTAGGAACAAAAAGTTCTATTAATTTTAATCTTAAAATATTCAAAATGCTGCTGTTTTATGTAATTCAGGTACATGTTGAAGTGCTTTGTGATGAAGAAAATTGAATTTATTACTTCCCTGGAGTTTAATGAAATAAACAAGTATATTTTTGTTTAATTTGTTACTTTGTTGCTGCAACTGCTGCTGTCAATTAGAGCTAAGGTTCTAGAAGCAGGCTGTGATTGGATGAAATTATTACATTTGCATATTGTCTTATTTCAGTAAAGGGTAGAAAAAGAGCTTGGTTTGAATATATTTCAACTATGTCTCAGACCAGAATGTAGCACAGGGAATCACCTGAGCCATATTTGCTCCTAATTATAGAACTTCTTTCTATATTTAACTAGAGCTTCTGTCACACTTGATGCAGTAGCTAAAAAGAGATTTAGCATAGTCCTATTTCTTAGGAATAATGCAAGATTTATTCTCAGTTTTGTGTTATATAAAAAACTGATAGCAAGAACCCAAAAATAAGAAATAAAATAAAACAATAAAAACAATCACAGGAAAGTCTAAGAAATGCCTGGATCATTTTCACTGATGATCCTGGAATTCTGTCAAGATGTGTTAAGAATGTGCCAAAGAGTTAGCTAGCTTGGCGTGTCATGATAACCAAGTGGTTGAAGGCAACATCCTCAAGGGCAGCTTAAACTCTTTCATCTGAGAGGGATGGTTGAAGTGAGCATTTCACTGCTTTCTAAAGTTCTTAGTGGAAGTTTCAACATCTGTACTGTCCTAGCTACAATTTGGACCAATAGTTTAGGAGAAGAGAATGACTATTATACTGCAGTATGCACTAAGGTAAGTTTAGGAAGAGGTGAATGCCTAAAATAGCACTTCTGAGACAGAGCTCTGATTTAGTAGCTTACTCCAGCAAATCTACACATCATGCTGTCTGTATTAGGGAATGTACACTGGCATCTCTTTTATAATGGTTATGCCTCACATAGAATTATATTCCTGTTTATTATTTTATCAACTCAGTATGGTTCAGTCCTCTTCCCATACTGCAATGTAATCTGAAAAAGCAATAAATGTAAGATCACATCCATCAAGTGAAAGTGAGCAAAGAAAAGTTGCAATTACATTTAATTCTCTTAAAATAACTTATGTATTGCAGAGTATGAAAGATTCCATAGACTCAAATACAGACTCTGTCATATATCATATTATCATATATTATCATGTGATTCTGGCTAGATTTTGAATTTGTCCTTCTTCTACGAAATCTGGGTAACCCCATCTCATTGAACTAGGTGATAAAATGAGATAATATATTCAAAGTACTTACAAAAGGATCTCACTCTATATAAACACTTCCTATTTTCTTTACTCAGAGCTTATTCTATTTCCAGGACTTTGTCTATTCTTGAAAGCTTTTGAGATGCCAAAAACTATTTACTTAACCATTTTACTGCATCTGCAAACAAACAAACGAGAAACTCTGTCTGGTGGAGCAGCAATCTTTTTTCCACTTTCATTAAAAATAGATTATTTTTTCATACAATATGTACTGATTACAGTTTCCCCTCTCTCTACTCCACCCAGTTCTTCCCCACTTCCCCTTCCATTTAGATCTATTCCCTTTCTATATCTCTTAGAAAATAACAGATTTCTAAGAGATTATAACAAAATGTAACAAAATAAAATACAATAAGCTAAAACAAAAACCATCACATTGAAGTTGGACAAGGCTATTCACCTAAAGGAAAAAAGTACCAGGAGAAGGCACCAGAACCAGAGACCCACTCATTCTCAGAAGTCCTATAAAAAACAGTAAACTAAAAGTTGTAATATACCCAGAAAACAAAGGAAAACCTGAGCAGGCCTTGCGCATGCTGCTTCAGTCTGTATACATTCTTATCATCTTTGCTTGGTTGATGTAGAAGCCCTTGTTCTCCTGGGGTTCTCCATTCCACTCTGGCTCTTGCGTTCTTTCTGCCTTGTCTTCCACAGGGTTGGATGGAGATGTCCCCTCTAGAGCTGTGTGGAATAGCAATCTTAACAACACAAGCTAATAAATATTGGATGGGTTTTGTTTTTTATAGTTTATTTATATTTATCTATAGTATCGTATCGCATGCATGTCACAAAGGATGTCAAAAGAGGAAGCCAAACTCCCTGGAACTACAGAAAGTCATCAGCTGCTATTTGAGACCTGGGATTGAACTCAAATCTTCTAGAAGAGCAGCCAGTGCCCTTAACCACTGAGCCATCTCTCCAATCCCTTAGCTGTTACTTATGATTCATCTAAGACTTTTCATTTAATCTATGTATTGTACTTCATTCTGACAAACAGAAGTGGGTGTTTTGATGCTATTTGACTAGTATGGAAACTGAGGTTTAGGGTTACTTGTCCATAATCACAGAGTTTCTGCAGAGCAGTGCTGACATTCCAGCTCAAATGAAACTCCCTTGTTACTCTACTTAGATGTGCCCCAATCACTGCAGCGTATCAGACCACCCTAGGAGATAAATAACTGCGGGTACTTTTCCAGGTGAAACCAATGTTAACTTCACATTAATTAAGCACTAACATAAGAAACACAGTACAGAAGAATGGCTAAATTCAAGATTGTGAGACAATCTATTTTAGTCAGGAGCTTTTCTGGGAAAAAAACAAACTCTTTACTCTCTTGACCCATCCCTCCTGCAACTTTGCCTGTTGTTTCTCTCCTTCTCCTATGGTTACCTTTTCTTCTTGTTGTGTGGCGCTGGATAGCAAACTCAGCGCATTGTGCATATAGGTCAATGTTTTATCCCATGAGATTAATACCCCAGTTCTCTGTGGCCATCATGATAATGCATCTTACTGTTTTCTGTAAGACATTCAGTTTCCATCTTGGGTTTATCTTTGGGCTTATCCTTAGACCCATACTCGGAAATGCCTAAAGCCAATTTGATTATGTCACAGTCAGGGATCCTGTTGATACTGAGTTGAAAGTAAAAACTGTAAATTTTCCCAATGCCTCCTCAGAAAAGAGGGCTCACTGTGAGAGATTGTCATTTCTAAATGTTTTTTTACTCCCTAATTCTCTTCTCAGCAGTCAGTTGAGGAGTCAAGATTTTGGTCTTCACTTCTCCATGTACACAAAATGTGAAGTTAAGTTCACTGTCAGGGAGAATCTAGTGAAGCAAATATTCTGAGTCACTGGATTTTACAATTATTTTTAGTCATTTCTTTTAGAGAAAATTGTAAAAGACTTACAAATAGAATAAAATTGTTGACTGAGCATTCTTCTCATAAGCTCCAAGTATGCTCAAACAAACTTTGATTTTCCCACTGGGTGCCTCTCTCTTCTTGTTTTATAGATTAACTTGCTCAACATTGCAAGTTCTAGACAGCTATTATTATCCAAGTTATTCTTGGTTAAAGAAACAAACATATTTCATAGGTTTGTGTGTCTGTGTGTGTGTGCGCGCATGTGTATGTGAGAGAGAGACATGGAGACAGAGAATGAGAGAATGTGAAATTAGCTCTTCCCTTCCAGGGTCTGTTCTGTTAAGTGATGGCATGTGTAAGCATTTTTTTTTCTGATTCTCTGGAGTCAGTATCTTGGTTTTACCAGCTCCTTAATCAAAATGTGAAATTAAAACTTTGACATTGTGCTAGCTAGTTCTATGTTAGTTTGTCACAAGCTAAAGTCTTCTGAGAGTAAGGAACTACAATTAAGAAAATAGGTACCTCCATAAGATTGGTCTGTGGGGGCATTTTCTTAATTAGCAATTGATGGGGAGAGTCCAGTCCAACCTCTTGTGGGTGGGACCACTGGGCTGATGGTCCTGTTCTCTGTAAAACCAGGCTGAGCAAGCTAATAAGAAGCACCCTTCCTTGGCCTCTGCCTCAGCTCTTGTTTCTGGGTTCCTGCACTGTTTGAGTTGCTGTCCTGATACCCCTTGATGATAAACAGTGAACAGACATACAAGCAAAATAAGCACTTTCTTCTCCAGTTTGCTTTTGGTCATGGTTGTTTTGCCACAGCAAAGGAAACCTTAACTAAGAAGAACACATATCTACCAAGTAAAAATTATTTTTATGATTTATAAAATATTCTCTTGTGGTATTTAGAACCCGATGTCCAAGAACATAGCACCCTCACATGCTCAGCCTACTACATTATAGAAATCTGAGAATAATACCACTGAAAGCAGAAGGGTCACTCTGGACACGTCTTGCTTCTTCTGAAGCAGGTCATAAAAGACTTAGCTCTCGAGAGAGCAGGTCACCAAACTCTTATTGCAGAGAGAGACTAGACTACACCTGTAATGATTTATGGGCAGAAGGTACCTTGGCGGGTTGGAGTCAAGGGACACCAATGTCACACCATGAGACTTACATGAGAGCTTTATTGGTTGGTGGGGGTGGGATGTAGAGGCAGCCATTGAGTGAGGGCAGAAGGAAGAGAGAGTGGGAGGAGGAAACCCTTGCTTTTTATAAAGAGCTATAGTTCATGTGCATAGGGAGAGTTCAGGACTCCTAGCACTGTAAACAGTGCCACCTCTTGGCTGCTGGTGCTGACTTGCCCTGATATCATTGCTAGGTTCCTGGAGGCAGACAGGTGTAAATGCTTGAATGCTAACAACACCCATAATCGAAGAAGAATACAAATAACAGCCATACAATCCCCTAAACTGTTGTCATAAGATCAGACCCCTTTGTCCTCTAACTGAATACCATCCTCAAAATTAGTTTTCCTTGAATCTGACCATATTAATTGGAAAACCACCTGTAATATTTGGTCAGTAACTTTGTAAACTTTGAGTAGGTAAATTGGCTAGGATTTCCTCTTGCCATGTTTTTATTTTAGGAGTCACAACTAGGAACTTTGCAATGGATGAAGAAAAGACATTGCTTTTGAATATTACAATCCTAACAAGACACACCAAATCTAAATTTCAGAGGAGAGGGATGACTCCCAACCACTGAATTCCCAGAGACCTGGAAGCAACCTCCCCACACACCCAACCATCCCACACCTCATCTTTGACCACCAGAGTCTTGGTCTGCCTGCACTTGGAGAAGCCCCAGAGTCTCATCAGCAACACCAAAAGCATAGCCGCACCTGTTCCTAGAGAAGAGCCATCACTTGACACCCAGACCCCACCTGCCCACCTGCATCAATTGGAGGAAGAGGGACCCCCTGAAGCACAGGCTCCACAGGCATTCAATGGAAAAAGAGATGGATAGATGATAGTGTAAGAATATATTACACAACATAAAGAGCAATATGGCACCACCCAGAAACTAGTGGTTCTATATCAGTAAGATGAGAACACCCAAATGCAGATGAAGCAGAAGAAAATAACCTGAAAAAAAGTCCATGAAGATGATAGAGACCATTAAAAAGGAAAATAAAAGTTCCCTTAAAGAAGTAGAGGAAAAGACAAACAAAAAATTGGAAGAAATCAACACATCCCTTAAAGAAAGCAAAGAAAGACAAGAAAAAATAATAAACAGGTGAAGGAAATGATTCAAGACTTGAAAACTGAAATGGAACCAATAAAGTAAACAAAAAAAATGAGGGACTTTGGGAAAAGGAAAATCTCAGGAAAGGATCAAGAACTACAGATACAAGCATAACCGATAGAATACAAGAGATGGAAGAGAGAAACTCAGGCATTGAGGATATGATAGAGGAGTTATATTTATTAATCAAAGAAAATGTTAAATCCAACAAATTCTTAACAGAAGATATTCAGGAAATCTGGGACACCATGAAAAGATCAAACTTAAGAATAATAAGAATAAGAAAAATGAGAAGTCCAGCTCAAAGGCACAAAAAATATATTCAACAAAATCATAGAAGAAAACTTCCCCAACCTAATAAAGGACATACCTATGTAAGTACAAGAAGCCTACAGAACACCAAATAGAGGAAAAAATTAATATGTGCCCTCAGCGCATATTAATCCAAACACTAACCACAGAGAATAAAGAATGAATATTAAGAGTTGCAAAGGAAAAAGGCTAAGTAGCATTTAAAGGCAGACCTTTCAGAATTACACACTTGACTTCTCAATGGAAACTCTAAAAGCCAGAAGGTCCTGGATAGATGTTTTGCAGACACCAAGAGATCACGGATGCCAGCCCAAACTTTTATACCCAACATTTTCAATTGCCATAGACAGAAAATAATAAGACATTTCATGACAAAACAAGATTTAAACAATGTCTATCCCCAGTCCAGTCCTACATAACATACTAAAAGGAAAACTCCAACCCAAGGAATTTATCTAACCCACAAAAACACAGGCAATAGATAATCTGAAACAGGGAAAACCCAAAGAAAACACACACACACACACACACACACACACACACATATGCACGCACACTACCACCACCAAGAACAAAAACAAAAATAACAGGAACCAACAATCACTGATAATTAATATCACTTAATATCAATGGTCTCAATTCACATGTAAAAAGACACAGGCTAACAGAATGGATGTGAAAGCAGAATCCATCCTGCTGCATACAAGAAACATACCTCATCTTCAAAGACAGACATTACATCAGAGTATAAGGTTGGGAAAAGATTTTCCAATCAAATGAACCTAAGAAACAAGCTAGTGTAGTTATCCTTATGTGTAAAAAAATAGACTTCAAACTAAAATTAATCAAAAGAGATGAAGAAGGACATTTTATATTGTCACAGGAAAAAAATGTCAAGGTGAAGTTGACTCAAATTGACTCAAATATCAATTCTGAATATTTATGCCCCAAATATAAAGGGCAGGCACATTTGTAAAAGAAACATTACTAAAGCTTAAATCACACATCAAACCCTATACACTAGTAGTGGGAGACTTCAACACCCTACTCTCACCACTGAACAGCATTGCCAGACAGAAACTTAACAGAGAAATAAAGAAACTAATATGTATTATGCCTCTATTGGAATTAACAGTCATTTGTAGAACATTCAATGAGAATGCAAAAGAATATACTGTCGTCTCAGCACCTCAGGTAACCTTCTCTAAAATCAACCACATAGTTGGTAACAAAGCAAACTTCAACAAATACAAAAACTTAGAATAACCTTTTGTATCTTATCAGATCAACCATAACTTAAAGTTAGAATTGAACAACAACATGAATTGTGGAAAACAAACAAACTCATGGAAATTGAACACTAGGTCAAGAAAGAAATAAAGAAAGAAATTAAAGACTTCCTAGAATTGAACAAAAATGAATGGGAAGTATACCCACACTTATGGACACAATGAAAGCAAAAAGTACTAAGAGAAAAGTTAATAGCACTATGTGCCTACATAAAGAACCTGGAGAAATCTCACACAAATGACTTAATAGCACACCTGAAAACTCTAGAACAAAAAGAATCAAACTCACACAGGAAGGACAGTTACTAGGAAATAATCAAATTGAGACATAAATCAATAAAAAAGAAACAAAGAAAATAATATAAAGTGTCAAAGAGAAAAAGAGATGGTTCTTCAAAAACCAAAAACAAGATAGACAAACCTTTATCCAAACTAGGAAAAGACACAAAGAAAACATACAAATTAACAAAATTAGAAATGAAAAGGGGACATAACAACAGACACTGAGGAAATCCAGAGAATCATCATACTTCAAAAATGTATACTTGACATATATTGGAAAATATAAAAGAAATGGCGTATTTCTGGTTAGGTACTACATACTAAAATTAAATCAAGACCAGATAAACAATTTAAATAGACCTCTAACCCCTAAGGAAATAGAGGTAGTCATCAAAAGTCTCCCAACCAAAAAAAAAAAGTGTTCAGGACCAGTGGAGAATTCTTTTAGAGCTACAAAGAAAAACTAATACCAATATTTCTCAAATTGTTCCACACAATAGAAACAGAAGGGAAATTGCCAAACTCTTTTTATGGGGCTACTGTTACCTTGATACACAAACCACACAAAGACGAGACTAAAAAAGAGAATTTTAGGCCAATATCTCTCGTGAACATTAATGCAAAATTACTCAATATAATGATGACAAACTGAATTAAAGAACACATCAGAAAAAAATCATCTATCATGATCAAGTAGGCTTCATCCCAGAGATGCACGGATGTTTCAACATATAAAAATCTTTCGATGTAATCCACCATATACACAAACTGAAAGAAAAATTATCACAAGAACATCACAATATATGCTAAAAAAGCCTTCGACAAAATTCAGCACCCCTTCATGATAAAGCTATTGGAGAAAACAGGAATACAAGGAACATGCCTAAACATAGTAAAGGCAATATGCAAGCCAATAGCCAAAATCATACTAAATGAAGATAATTATCAACGTGATTCCACTAAAATCAGTAGCAAGGAAAGGCTGTCCACTCTCTCCATATCTATTCAATACAACACTCAAAGTTCTAGCTAGAGCAGTAAGACAACGAATGGAGATCAAGGGGACAAATTTTGAAAGGAAAAAGTCAAACTTTTACTATTTGCAGATGATATAATAATATATATAACTGACCAGAAAAATTTTATCAGGCAACTCCTACAGTTGGCAAACAACTTTAGTAATGTGGCAGAACACAAGATTAACTAAAATAATAAAATCAGTAGCCCTGCTATATACAGATGATAAACATACTGAGAAATAAATCAGAGAAATATTACACTTCACAATAGCTACACATGACAGAAAGTATCTTGAGGTAACACGAAGAAAACAGGTGAAAGACCTACATGACAAGAATTTTAAGTCTTTGAAGAAAGAAATTGAAGAAAATATCAGTAAATGGAAAGATCAAACTTGGTGGTGGTAGCACATGCCTTTAACCCCAACACTCAGGAGGCAGAGACAGTTGGATCTCTGTGAGTTCAAGGCCAGCCTGGTCTACAAGAGCTAGTTCCAGGACAGTCTCCAAAGCTACAGAGAAATCCTGTCTCAAAAAAAAATAAATAAAAACATTTGATTTTCTTTGAAGCATCACATAACATATCAAAAATGAGCAATCGCAGACCACACTCCATGAAAATTTGGGACATATATATTTTGAAGAGATTATTTCATCTGTAGAAACATCAGGATGACTTAGTACAAAGGAATTTGTTTCTATTTAGTAACAGCACAACTTAATTGCTTTTCTATTGATTGGTTGCTAAATTTCTCAGGTGCTCTTTTTTTTTTTTTCATTTTATCCACACTCTTTTACTCTTACCAATGACCTGTATATCTTTCCTTACAGGGTAGAGAATTGTTTTCACATCGGAAGACCTCTCTCCCTTCATCTTGTCTTCAATTTCCTCTGTTGTAGAAGACAACATTATCCTGTGCTGGTATGGTCAAATATTCATCAATGTATTCATTAATTCATTAAACAATCATTACTATAGAATATGTGTGAGTGAGGTGTCCTTGTATACATGTGACTTTCATTGGTGATAATGTCAGTGACTTTTTTCAGCACTGTGACCAAACAATTGACAAAAAAAATCTTAAAGGAAGAAAGATATATTTTGGCTCACAGTTTCAGAAGGGCCCCACCACCATGATGAAGAAGGTTTATTGACAGGAATCTGTAGTGCCTGCTAGCCACATGTGCCAGTCAGTAACCAAAGACTTATGAATGATACTCAGAAAACCTAGTCCCCCTGCAGATAAACACATGA
Organism: Ondatra zibethicus; assembly: GCA_004026605.1. NCBI lineage: Eukaryota > Metazoa > Chordata > Mammalia > Rodentia > Cricetidae > Ondatra > Ondatra zibethicus. Next base: position 57,108 of record PVIU01008982.1, on the reverse strand, counting down.
AAGTTGCACAGCCTCCCAAATCAAACTCCACAGCTGGGGAATAAATGTCAAAGCACATGAGCTTTTAGACAAGATTTCATATTCAAACTATAACGTGGTCCTTAAATATTTAGTTTTCATGTTGTTTGTTTTTATTTCCAAATCTGGAATGTGAAACTTGATGTTAGAGTTTATGCACAGAGCTCTCACACCAATCATGAGATAGTATGTGTTCAACATTGTTTGATTTTCATCAAATACATGGAATTAAATATGCCTTAGATTGGGTAGAGGAACTGTGGAAGCCATAGTGTGTTGAGCAGCTCCACTGACATATAAATATGCCAACAATTAGATGTTGTTGAAAATTGAAAGCCAGATGAATTTACACTGGATCCTTGAAATTGGACTCTGTGGTCACATTAAACTATGGGCATGAGTAAGTGCCATGTGTCACTTCTATACTCTAACTTGCCACTAAGCATTTAATGCCATAATATTGAATGCAGAAGCATCTATTCTAGGCAAGGAAGTCGACAGCGAAAGGGTTTGGATAAGATTACCAGAGAAGCATACAAGTGACTTTAGACTTTAGCTACTATGAAGAATATGAAGTTTGAACAGTGGAAGCATTTCTCAGATAGTCTCAGAATCTGTGCATAGGAAATTCAAGTGTGGTGGCACATACAGTGTGTGGCAGATGAAGCCAGAAAGGATGCGCCATTTCCTAACTTCCTCACTGCAATCACACTCCAGGAGGACAGGAACTGCTTGATTGTTCAATCCTTTGTCCATCACGACATAGTGCAATATTTGGCTAATGAGTGATAGAAAGCACTGAGGCAAAGAGCTTTAATAAGAAAACTGGTTACGGGGGCTTTATCACAGTAGCAGAAGATAGACAGGACCCTACCAATAAGGTGCTATTATGTCGGAAAAAGGTAAGAGAAAACTAACTTAAAATGAGGTAAATTAGTTGAAAATTGTTGGTAAAGAAAGGGAAAGGAATTACCTTAACCAGGATTTTACAAAGTGACATGAACACGGGATTAGTTTATTTTGTTCATGTTTTACGGAACATAATGGATTCCTTTTCAAGGGATTTTTATAATGAGTTACAGTAGGATTCATAAAAATGGGCTGCCGACTCCGTAATAATGGGGCTTGGAGAAGAAAAGATGAAAATGATTCTTGTTCCACTTGAAGAGCTGCACTATTAAATTAAATATTGTGTGGGAAGCATTGAGTGCAGTGCTTGGCTCACCTTCAACTTCCAGTTAGTGCAAAAATATTATTGTCATCATGGAATGGAGAATCACAAGTCTGTAGTGAGATGTCACAAGTGCTTTACTGTAAGCAAAGTATACAAGCAGAAGGAGCAAAGATGACACATTTAATAAGCCTGCAGTTTACTGGTACTCAACATTTTGAATGACTCATTTTATAGTAAGATTTCTATTTGAGTTTTCCTTTCCTATATTTTGTCTTGTTTGATATTAAGTAAGGAAAATATTATACTTTATAGTATTGCCATCCATACATTTCATTAATAGAGTGATTCAGTGTGGTTTACTGAGCAAGTAGGTAAGTGCTATATCTTTGCTGCTGAATAGGGTTGCCAATCACAAATATCTATAAGCCAGTTACTAGGTGCTTGAAACATGCATTGCTTCCCTTTTGACAATTATATATGTATGGAGAAAAATCACAGTCTATTTGTTCCTAAATTCTTGACCACAGGGAGCAACACGCATTACAAAAGATGGCTTAAAATATTGTAAATATTTTATAAACAAAAGGCATTTTGCATTTAGTAATTAATGTTTTAAAGGTTGTGGTTTGCTGAAGTTTGTTTTAACCATGTCATGGGAACGAATAGCTATATAAATACACACACACACACACACATCATGATCATTATGATTATATGTAGCTCATTACCTTTAATGTCTTCAGATTTCTAAACAACCCACAGTTAGCACAGCAGTTCAGTTTTCTTCTTTTTTTTTCTCATTTTCTTTGTTGAGCAATATTTCTTTCCTGAGACTACCTCTTCACATTATTCCTACACTCTGATCTTGCACTTCAGTCTTATTCCTTAGTAAGATGGTGCTCCATACTTCACGAACCTTAGAGAAATACTGCCACCTGCTGAAAAAAAATCGTGTATGAAATTGTTTCCTTGGTTTCAAGAAAGAAAAATATACATATCCAAAGTTGTTTAAAAAGTTGTTTTACTCCAATAACATCCAGAAATAAAATTAAATTCCAGGAATGCATCAAATCTCAGGGATAAAAGTCCAAATACATACAAAGAATCAATCCTACTTTGTAATAATTGTCTATAAAATAAATTACATTTTCTGTGCTGATTACTTATGAAGATTCTTATATATAAAAACACCATTAATGAGATGAAAGTATTTTAAAGTTAACATTTTGTTGTTCTTCAACATCCTTTCTCCTCTCTGCATATTGATAACTTTGAAAAGATGACCACAGTTTTTACTAGAAACTCAACCAGATGTCAACCTTCTTTTCTTCTTTTATTTTCATTTTTTCCTTTCTTTGAAAATAGTTTCTTTTCTTACACAGTATATTCTGGTTGTAGTTTCCCCTCTCCCTCCTCCTTCTAGCTCCACCCCACCTCTCTTTCTCTCTTGGTCCACTCCCTTCCTGTCTCTCATTAGAAAAGAACAGGCGTCTAAAAGACAAACATATCAAAATAAAATAAAATAAACTATCATATTGAAGTTGGAAAAGGCAACCCAACAAGAGAAGAAAGCCCCAACAGAAGGTGAAAGAATCAGAGACACACTAGTCTCACACTCAGGAGTCCCATAAAAATATTAAGTCAAAAGTGAATATGCAGAGAATCTGGTACAAACCTATATAGTCTCTGTTCTTTCTTCTCCAGTCTCTACCAATTCATATGCTTTTTGCTTAGATGATTTAGAGGTCCTTGTTCTCCTGGTGACCTGCATCCCTTCTGGCTCTTACTCTCTTTCTACCTCCTCTTCCACGGGGTCCCAGGAGCTCTGGGAAGAGAGATTTGATGGAGACATTCCATTTGGACTCTCTCTCATTGTAGAATGTCTGGATGTGGGTCTCAGATGTCAACTTTCTAACAGAAATCCCAAAGAGGATTCTGGAAATGGGAAATCTAGATAAATGAAGGAAAGCTACAGACACAAGCATCAACCAACAGAATACAAGAGATGAAAGAGAGAATCTCAGATATTGATAATATGATAAGAAGAAATAGATATATCAGTCAAAAATGTTTAATACAAAAATTTCCTTACACAAAGCATACAGTGAGTCTGGGACATATGAGAAGACCAAACCTAAGAATAAGAGAAAGGAGGAGAATCTCAGCTCAAAGGCCCAGAAAATATTTTCAATAAAATCACAAAGAAAATTTTCCTAACCTAAATAAAGAGATACAAGAAGCAAACAGAACACCAAATAGATTGGATCAGAAAAGAAAATGTACTCACCCCATAACATACAAAACACTAAACATACCAAAAAAAGACTATTAAAAACTACAGGGGAAAATATCAAGTAACATAAAATCAGATCTATTATAATGTCATATAACTTATCAGTGGAGACACTAAAAGCCAGAAGTTCCTGGACAGATTTCCCATAGACTTGAAGAGAAAACTGATGTCAGCCTAGACTACTATAACCTGAAAAACTTCCAATTACAATAAATGAAAAAAACAAGATATTTTATGATATAAATAATCTCTATCCATGAATCTACCCCTACAGACTATACTAGCGAAAAATCTACTGCCAATTGATAACCATTTGCAAAGGAAAAACTAGCTTTTCTCTAGTGGAATCTCACTGAGTATTCAAACCACACTTGAGGGTAGACACCATGCTCAGCAGTAGATAGCCAACACAACATAAACCCAATGATATTTCCATCTATTTTCAACTTACATCACATTTTTGGGCATTTTTATTTCTTACCTGTTTTTTGCTTGTATGCTATGTTTCTGATTTTGTCTTCCTATGGGTTTGGTTTGTGTGTATGTGTGAGTGTTTCTAGTATTTTTTTTCTTTGCTTTTTTAAAAATTCTGGTTTGTTTGTTGTTTTTTATTTATCTGTTTGTTTTCCTAAAAAAAGAAAAGATGAAGGCATGAAGTTTGAAGAGTAAGGATGTGGGAAGGCTCTGGGATGAGATAAGGTAGGTGAAACTGTGGTGAGAATATATTATAAGAGGAAAAATAAATTTACTCCCAAAATAAAATATTACTCACAACTACCCTACAAAAATGAAACAAGAGTGACTTCTGGGCAGCTATTTTAGCACTATATTGAACTTTATATCAATTACATGTAAAAGGAATATAGATAACCAAAAAATGCTATTAAATAAAAGATAGTTTTATTCTTCAAGTCATCATTTAAAAAAAATATTATTCCTTTGGATAACAAGCAGTTTTCTTTCATCTTTCATTATTTTAATAAATAAGTGACTATTAAATGTTTTCATAAGGAAATATGTTGTAGTGTGCTGATAGGTTTCCATAAATCACACTTGGGAATGATTTTCAATGAAGTAGTGTTATCTATTCAATTTTTTAAAAAAGTAGCCATTCAACGTAAAAAGGTTGTGGATAAGCTAAACCAGTAGATCTTAACTAACAATCCTAATGCTGTGGTTCTTCAATATAGCTCCTCATGTTTTGGTGACCCAAACTTTAAAATTATTTTTACTGCTCCATCATACCTGCAATTTTGTTACTGTTATGAATAATAATTAAATATTTTTGAAGCAGAGGTTTGCCAAAGGGGTTTGCAACCCACAGGTTGAGAAACACTGGGTTAAACTAATGTACACAAAATGAGGCTATGTTTTGTAGGAAGATTTTTCATCTAACGGTGTTTCTACTAACAGAATATACTGCTCATAACCTACAGCTGTTTTATATATTTGTTGTAGTTTGTATCTATTTGCTGATAATGTTCTAGTTTAATTACCACTAATTCTTAGAGCAACGATTTTCTTCTAAGTTAATCATAAGGAAACGTCTGATTGTAAGATCTCTATCCTTGGGCTGGAGAGGTGGTTGAGTGAATAAGAGCTCTCGTCTTGCAAAGAACCCAGTTTCAGTTCCCAGCACCCACATGGAGGTTCACAACTGTAACGCTAGTTCCAGGGAATTGGATGCCCTCTTCTACCTTCTTCATACATCGAGCATGTTAATAGTTCAAAGACATATGTACAGGCCAAGCATCCATAAGCATAAAATGACAATAAATCCTTAACATTCCAAGTATCATTATCTTCAGAAAAGCTTTCTATATATTTTATATGAATTTTTTGACAAATTAATTGGGCATTTTCAAAATCAGTACTTTCCTAAAATTATCTATTTAAAAGTAAGCTGAAATGTATTATTAAAGGAATAAATATTTTTTATGGAAATGTCAATGGTTTGATAATTACAAACAAAATTAATATTAAAATGTTTTTAACACATGAAACTCGATAGGCTAACTCAAGCATTTTAAATAAATGTTGTAATAGTCGATAAATTAGCAATGAAACTGGAATAAATGGATGGTGAGCATGGATTTTGATTAAAAAATCCCTTCAATTTATTAATTCTTAAACCATGGATTGTTGAGTTATTATCTTTCTGATAAAGTACTAATGTGGTTTTTTAGAGAAAGACAAAATAGCTGCTGCTCTCTCACTATTTTCTTAGTTATGTTGGTGTAATTAAACTTCACTGTTAGCAGGACTTACTGTCTGTCTGCTTTCTTTCAGAGATGCAGAAATGTTTGCATTTGGATTGCCTTGCAGATAACTTTCACGGTTATCCCTCTTCTTAGAATATAATGGCTTGTTTGCAAACTTTAAAAAATTAAATCATTAATTTTTAAAATAATAAATTTTATAAAAACTCATAGTTGCTCTGCAAAAGACACTTGGTCATCTTTTTTTTTTTTAAAGAAAACATTGAACTTAAGGGTTTGTATTGAATAGGTTCTGAATATTTTACAGTAAATGTCATATGATACAGAATAAATTTTCAAATTTGCTACACCACACATACTTGCGATTAAAGACTTTTGGTACTTCATTAATTGAGAACTGATAATTCTTTCATTCTTGAAAAAAAAACTATTGTCATGGCAGCAAACTATTTATTGGTTCCTTCTCCACACTTCAGCCTCACAAATCACTTTTTTAAAATAGTTTTGTAGAAGAAACAATGTCTACACAGCTATCCCAGTAGTTGATTCCTGACACCTTTACTTGAATAATTATAACAAATGCCATATCGTCGTTAATAAATTTCCTAACTTACAAAAATAGTTACCTACAAGGAAAAAAAAAAAAAAAGGATCCCTCCTCCCGGCCTTAAAATGCAGTGACCTTTCTGAATTAGAATCAAAGTTGTTTGTCCTGTTCGGGCACCTGTAAAGAAAGGCTGCTCAGCCGGCTCTGGATAGGCTGTTGCCATGGTTGCGGTTTGTTGAGAGGCTGGGGGTGCTGGCTCCCAGGAAGCCCAGTTAGTGCTGGTGAGTAAGAGGGGTCCGCTGTGGTCGCCGGGGTGCGCTCCTTCGGGTGGACAGAGCGCCTACCGGCCTTTCTGCAGGACGGGCTCCAGGACAGGGTGCGCGGGGTTGCGCAGGACTTCAGCCCTTTCCTTCCAAGGTTTTCCTAACTCTCTCCAAACTTGAAATTCCTTTTGAGAAGCTAGAGAGACTGTCATACTCCTCTCGACCACACCCCACCTCAACTGGTAATTCTTTTCTTCCCATCTACCTTCCACTTTGCTTATTACCCATATGTAATGATTTCGTTGTTGTTACTTTCTCAAGACCGTTTTCCTGTTCCAGACCGTGGAGGTCGAGGGCGGAGAGAGTCCCTTAATCTTTTTTTCCATTTTAGGCAGTGAGAGAGCCCATGTGGTTCATTATCAACTCGAGGTAGTCTAGGGTCGCTTACTGACACTAGGATCTTAACTGAGGAATTCTTTTCTGTACATTTATTTATATGGCTAGGTGTAAATTTAAGTTCTCATTTCTCGGCAACACAGCAAAAAGTTTTGAAACCATTTGCGGGGAAGAAAGATATGTGATGTCCATAGCTGAAGGAGAGGCAAGTACCCGCTTTTATTTTTCCCTCTCTTAGCTTTTTAGATACTAGTCCACGATTATGTGAAGAGCCTCACAGAGAAGTAACGTGTACGGTGTGGCAATATGTACAAGGGATACTGTGTGGGACACAATTCAGTAGGTGCCAAGCTTGATTTAGGGCATTGGAAGAATGTTTATATTATGAAGATCAGCTTCCTTGTGAGACACTATTCCTGGGGAGAGTTGAACAAATGCCCACTTGACCTACATGGGAAACCTATGAGAAACCAAAGTTGAGGTACCACCAAAATCCAACTCGAGGACCGTGTGAGCTTTACTGGGGTTACTTACAGGAATATGTTTGAGGAGATATTTCAAAAATGACTGAACGGCAGCTGACTGAGAGCTGGAAGCATGAAGCACACTGTAGAGTCTGAAGGAACCTCAAACAAGTTGGACTCAGGCTGCTGAGCTGATTCTCTCTGCTTCTTCCAGGTGACCCGTCTGAGCCTCTTCTAGGCAGCTCTGCTTGTCTGAGAGTGACTCCTCCTGGTAAGATGCCTGAGGAGGGAGGAGCCTAGTCACTATGTTCCAATACAGGACTCTCTGGAAGCCTTCCAGTAGTTTATTTACTGAGTTTAGCGACCCTCCCTGCAGGGTGGAATATCTCCCTTACCCCTTAGAACATTCTGTCTTAGACGTTTCCTTTCAGGATGGAATGTTTTACCTTCCTTTATATTCTGTGTCGTAAGGAACTTCCACGCGTGATAGGCAGTTTTATGTTGGAGGAAATTGCCTCGTTGCAGATCTTCTTCCCAACAGTATGTAGTAAAAAGAATGTCCTACAAAGACCTATGCAAATGTTTCATTTTCTTTAGTATTTGGACTTTAAAGACTAAGATCCCGAGATCTGTTCAGTCAGTCGTAAATGAATCACACAACGAAGCTATGATTGCATGCAATAGATTAACATTTAAGTTAATTCAAGTTTAGTGAGAAAAAGAAGGAAAGGGTAAGAAAAAAAAAAGAACAAGAACGTCTAAGACCTTAGGAATGGAAAAAATTGTAAGACTGTTGTAGGGAAAGAAATGAGAGCTGACCAGCTCATTTTCAAATCTTCACCCCCCTCCCAGGACTAGCAATAAAATGAAAAGCCCAAATGGCATGCAAACGTGTAATTCATTACAACCTAAGCACATGTTCATAGACATGTAAACACTTACAGCAAAACCAAAAATTTTTAATTTATATGGTGTACTCATATTTTGATTTCTGTGTTACGCTAACTTTTACTGTTCTATTTTATTATTAAAATATGTTTATCAAAAGCAACACATTAACTTTTTGATAGGTTATTTATGGCATAGAGTTTTCAATATTATTGTAAAAGGTGTTATACAGAGAGACTGCTGGGGAAATGATTTTTGCTTGGAAGGCTCTTTAATAGTGAGAAGATGGCTGACTTTGCGCTCAGCGTCTCTGAGTCATGTTCCTGTCCACATTATTCATTAGCATAATGGCTTTAGATGGTTTAGTAGCCTTTTAGGACATTAGTGTTCTTATGGAAACAGTGACTTCATAATCTTTAGCCTGCTAATTTCTACCAAAAATCAATTAAGTGTTTATCCTCTAGTTCTTGGCCTACCACAGCCCTGAGCATCAGGGACATCATTATGGTGGTGGTGATGGAGGTGGTGGGTGATGATGAAGATATAAAGACATATTACTATCTAATCAATATCCATTTCAAGTTTTAAGGATTTAGATTTTAGATTATACGCTGTGCATTATCTGATCCTGGGTGCCACCTTAGCAAGAGCATGTGCCTGTGTGTGAGGCAGAATTACTAGAATTTGGACTCAATGAATACAAGGTAGCCATAGATTGCTCTCAGAAATAGATTTGAGATTTTCTCTTCAGTGTGTTTTAATCTGTAGATAGTCAAATGGTTCAACATTTTTTTTAAATGAACTATATTTTCAAAGACAAGATTACCTGGACATTTCTTAATTGTGGGAGATAAGCCTGTTAATCTCATGTGATCTTTTTCTTGGAGAAATGAAAGGATAGTAATAGTTTTGGCTATAGTGTGGTCAAATATTTTAAAATTGAACGAATCTCCAGGCAAGGCCATATTCCTTATCATGTAGAGGTAGCCAAATATGGTACCATATAAGTGTCTTTAAATTAAATGTCTACGTGCATGTCAGGTTGTGTGACAAATTACAGAACCCATATTTTTAGAGACATATTGGACTCTTAAGTTCTATATTTTTATTGTTAAGAGTTATGGAGGACAATGATGACAGTGATGCAAAGCTCAGAGAAGAAATTGAAGCTGAATTGGATAAAATCAGCATTTCCTCCTTGGAAAATGATGAGGTTGAAAATGATTCAGAATCAGAAACTGAGAGTGACAGTAGTGACACTGTAAGTGTTTCACATTTTCTCATTTTTATTAGTTCATTGAGAATTTCATATTTTGATTTCATATAATGTATTCATCCTTTTCTATAACTTTTCCTCCAAGATCCACCTCCCTTCCCTTGAGACTCACCTATATGTCCTTTTATTTTAAACCCGAAATGAAAAATTGGCACTGTCCCTATACTCTTGGATGTGTACCCTTCCATTGGAGTGTGAGCTACCAAACAAGGGCCATGCTCTTAGAGAAAATTACCTCTCCCTTTCCCAGTAGCTATCAGTTTCCAGTAGTCCTTAGCTACCTAGGGGTGAGACTTCATAACCACTTCTATCTACACTGCCATTTGGTTTGGATTGCGCTTACACAGACCTTGTGCATAGTGTCACAATTACTGTGAGCTCATGTGCGACTTCCCTGATGTGTCTGTAAACACCGCTTCAAAGTAGTCATCCTCTGCCCCTGACTCTTACATTCTGTCTGCTCTCATTTCTGCAAAGACCCCTGAACCTTTACTGGAGTGTTCTACAGGCCTTTTTTTGTTTGTTTTTCATTATTTATAATAGATTTTTTGATACAATGCATTCTGATTATGGTTTCCTTTCCCCCAATTCCTCCAAAATCTTCCGCACTTTAACTCATAGAAAAATTCATTCCCTGTCTGTCTCTCCTTAGAAAACAAAGAGACATCTAAATCGTAGTCATAAAATTAAATAAGATAAAACAAAAAACAAGCATAAAAAGTATCAAAAGGGCACATGAAATGTATTACAAACACACATTTTCATACACAGGAGTTCCATGAAAACATAAACCACAATAAAAGCAAAAGGGCCTGTAAGACTATAAAAAAACTGAATAAAACAATTTTGAGGCAAAAAACGTCCAAAGATGTCATTGAGTATCTTTTGTGCTGGCCATACACTGACAGGCATGGGGCCTGCCCTTAAGAGTGATGGGTTTGCCCCAGTGAGACTATATTAGAGAGAACTCATTTTTTCATTTGAGAGTGGTTATTCATTAGAGACAACTTTTGGGTTAGGGAACTGGTTTTGTCCCTTCCTGTCTCAATGTTGGGACCACATCTGGGGCAGACCCCTGCAGGCCATGTGCATGCTGCCAGTCCCTGTGTGCATTGGCCCTGTTGTGCCTAGCAGGCCCTGTTTCATTGGTGTTTTATCCATGCCATCTGGCTTCAACAGTCTTTCCAACTTCTCCTCTACAGTGTTCCCTGTTCGCTTGGTGGAGAACTTTAATTGAGACATCCCATTTATGACTGGGTGATCCAAGATCTCTCACTATCCACATATTTTTTGGCTGTTCCTCTCTATATTTATTCTCATTGACTGCAGGAGGAAGTCTCTCTGATGGAGGCTCTGAAAGTCACTGACCTTTGAGTATAGCAGAATATCTTAGGAGTAATTTTAGCAGAAAGGTATTAGTTTTCCCCTAGGTCCCCAGTCTATCTAGTCTTAGGTTCTTGGCTACCCAGTGTTGGGAATGGGTTGAGAATGAAATCTATTAGATACAGGTTGGTTACTCCCATAAGGTTTGTGCCACTACTGCATTAGCATATCTTGCTAGCAGGTCATCATTATATATCAAATATTTTGTATTTGGGCTCACATTTACCTTTCTCTTCTGTCTGCAGAGAACATTATACTACTACGAACATTATTAGTTTATAGAGGTGGAGTTTGTAGACAGGCATCAGCTTGAATTATCCATATCCAGTGAGTTATGTAGGTATTTTTCTTCAGTCTTGCCATCAGTTTATGGAGAATAGCCAAAAGCTTTGTGGAGGCCTTTGATCCACCTGCAGCTGATTATTGTGAAAAGTGTTTGCGTACTTTTACATGCAGCCCTTCAGTTTGAACAGCACCACTTGTTAAAGGTGCTTCCTTTTACAATGTCTATTTCTGGCTTCTTTAAAGAATCATGTGTTCATAGTTGTGCACTTTTATGTCTGGGTCTTCAGTTTGATTCCATTGATCAATGTATCCGTTTATACCATTACTATGCTTTCTTATTGTTATTACTGTAGCTTGATGCTACAACTTGAAACTGGGGACACCTAGAACATTTTGTTTATCATTCAGGATTGCTGTCACCATCCTGGTTTTGTGTGTTTCTATATGACACCAAAATTGTCATTTCAAGATCTGCGAAGAATTTTTTGGGAGTATTGATGGGGATTGCATTGAATTTGTCAATTGCTTGTCATGATGGTCATTTTAACTATGTTAATCCTACTGATCCATAAGCATAGAAACTCTTGCCCCCTTGTGGTAGTTCTCTTTCTTTCTTCAGTGTTTTTATCATACAAGTCTTTCACTGGTTGGTTAGAGTTAACCCAAGATATTTTGTATTTGAGGCTATTGTAAAAGGTGTTATTTCCCTGATATCATTCTTAGTTCCTCCCTTATTAGTATATAGGAAAGCTACTGATTATGTGTGTGTGAGAGAGAGAGAAGAGAGAGAGAGAGAGAAAGAGAAAGTGTGTGTGATAATTTTGCATTCAGCTACTTTGGTGAAACTGTAGGAGTTTTCTGATAGAACTTTTACAGGCACTTATACATAATATTATATTATCTGCAAATAAATATATTTTGACTTCTTTCATTTCTGTTTGTATTCACTTGATCTTAATGCTTCCACCTCCAGAGTGCTGAGATTACACTTTATACCACCAACCTCAGTTTTACTCAGCATTAAGACTGAATGTAGGACTTCATCATACATGCTAGGTAGGCACTCTTAATGAGTGAACCACAGCCCCACCCCAGAGATCCTACTTGTTAAGATTTTACTTTAGCAATATTCTTGTTTCTAGAGATTTATCTATTTCTTCAAGAATGTCCCAGGATGTTGAGGTATTATTGTTGAAAATGTTCTCTTATGAACCTTTGTAATTGTTGTCTTATTACTCTAGATAAAGATTCAAGTACTGTACTGAATAGGTATGGAGTAAGTGGAAACCTTGTCTTGTTCATGATTTTAGTGAAAATGCTGTTTCTTTCTACTTAGGTTGATGTTGGCTAGGGGCTTCCCATAAATACCTCTATTACACTAAGATATGATTCTTGTATCCCTAGTCTCTCCAAACTTTTAACTTAAAGGGGTGTTGGAATTTGTCAAGGCTCTCTCTCTGTCTTCTTCCCAGCATTCTGTTCTGTCTACTCTGCCTACCTGATTTCTGCCCTATCAAAAGGCTAAGGCAGTTTCTTTATTTACCAATGAAAGCAACAAAAATACAGAAGAACCTCCTACACCATTTCCCCTTTTCTGTTTAAACAAAAGGAAGGCTTTAAAATAAGTAAAATTACATATAATGAAACAAATATTTATAAAGCAAGAATTACAGTTACAATATTTATATCTATTTTATCTTTAACATAACAAAGGGAAACAATAACTATATCTATTCTTCAACTCCATCACAGACTCCAGAAGGATATAATATTACCTAAGTAAATGAGAAGTAAGCAATTTTTAAAACACTAGAAATGACAGAGACACCTCTCTTCCTGGACAGTCACTCCAAGTATTTTGTACCATTGAGGCATCCATCTTCAGCCTACAGGCCCATAGTATCCAGCAGACTTTCATAAAGCAGGAAATTTCACAGACATTTTAGTCACTTTCTTCTGTATCCTGTAGAATGTCTCACAGACTCTTTTATGAAACAGGAACCCTGAAGGATCACCTCGCCTTTAGGCAAGTTCAGCAGTCCTCTCTTTGTGGGTTCTTCATATCCAGTTTATGCAACAGTCCAGGCAAGAGCAGTTTCTTGCCTAAATGGTTAACAAACTCCATAAGGAGCCTCTTCGTTGCCCATTTTTCTCTTGAGGTAGATTGATGCTGCCAGGAGCAGACGTGTCTCATTATCATTAAAAGCCCTAACTTATTAAAACATTAAATGCCTTATTCTGTAGTCTTTGAAAGATATAAAAAATGCCTATCTGAAACATATCTATGCACATCTAGAAAATCTAACATGACTACAAACTTGATTATTATAGATGATTATCCATTAACAACCTATACTTACTAATTATACATTACATTTTTAAAATGAACTACACAATCACAATACCTTAATCAAGATCAGAAATACATATTCATATAACAAAATTGACCTTAAACTTTTGTCAATAAATCAAGATTTATACCAAAGTAAATTATTCATATCTATATCACTCACTAATGAATGAAAATGTAATGAAATAATACAGAAATTAAGAGAGAAATTTAAAACTCTTTATAATTTAATGAAAATAAAAACAGAACATACTCAAACTTAAGGGACAAAATAAAACCAGTTCTAAGAGGTTAATTCTTTGGTGTCTACATAAACAGCAAGAGATCTCATGTTAGTAACCTGAAAGCTCTAGAACAAAAAAAGAAGAAATAATATCCGAAGGAGTAAATGGCAAAAAATAATCAAACATGGGGCTTGAATCAATAAAATACTAACAAATAAAAAAGAAATAATCAAACTTTTAAACCTTTAAATGAAAGTGGGATTTTTAGAAAGTATTTTACTTCTCTGATTTTCCATGTGTATCTCTACAGCTTAGTATAACAGCTATAAGTACTGCTTCTTGTGGGATATTTATATTACATAAAGATTACCCATGATTCACTTTCTGCTTTACGCCTGGTATTCTCAGAAAACTTACACTGTGAAGTTCAAATATAGCTCTACTTCCATACTCCACCCCTGTACTTGGTCTTGAACTCATGGCTTTGCTTATATTAGGCCATTGTGCTACCATTGTGCTATACTTTTAGACTTTCTGCTTTTTTCATTATTTAAGATTCTTCTTCAATTAGGTATTACTTCAAAAATAAATTTAACAATATTCTGTCTTTTATAGCTTATTTAAGTGGGAGAAAATGCAAGAATAATATATACCTTAAGCAAAAATTTTATATTTTTGTTGTTTCATACACATAGGCAGCATAAACCTTTCAGGCAACACTCTGGCTTCAAATACCATAAAATTATTTTTATAGAATTCAAATATCTCTTATTACAAGGAAATAAATTATAGTGTTAACTCAAGATGAAAGAATCAAGGATTGAAAATTGTCTTTTACAGAATGTACAACAATAAATGCTAGTGTTATTTGTGTTCAAAACACTTCATCAGCAGGCAAAAGCAATCACAGAGGATTGAGTAAAGGACAGAGAACATAGGACAATGGGTACTTTTTCAAGACTAGTTTAGCATTATGTCATATTTTAGTTTGTATTTCTGTAGCTGAAAGGGGAAAGTTAAGTGTATGAACTTGTTAATTGTTAAAACTAACAATGCATTTCATTAGTTATAATAAAGGCAAAATGCTGTTTGTTTAGCTCATGAAAACCCAATATGACAGTAAAGCTTTGTTTGATCCCATGATATTAAGCATGTGATCTTCTGTATCAAGAATATCTGTATAGATTCAATCACTCAGTCACACTGTGGTTTATCTTCCTCAAGGAAGGTTTTCCAATAATGTAGAGATTTATTGATAGCTTTGGAATTATTACTAAAATATATTTAAATGTTTGGAATATTTTCATGAGTAGTATATTTTGTATTATACTTTCTGGGAATAATTGGTATTTACATAAGAATGAACTTCATTTGTAGGATAATATTATCAATATATTTGGATATTTAGCAAATTTGAAAATTTATGTAAATAGAAGTTCTATAATGTTACATAAATTCAACTGTATTTATAATTTCATATTAAGCAATTACATAAAGCACTAGGTAACATTATATTTTTAAAAATATTTCAAAGTTTGATTTATATTTTATAACAAATATTTGTAATATTATACCTTTAATAAAAAAGAAAACAACTTGATAACCTTGCTCACTTGTTGTCTTAGAATTTTCTAAGAACACATAGCTGCCTGGAAATTGAAAGAAAAATTAAATCAAATATGTTTGTCTGAAATATACCCATTATATAGAGGCACTTTTACTTATTCGCATAGTTTGCTATAATTTTTGGTTGTAAATGAATAACGTGATATTTGACATCTTTTTTGTAATCTTTCTCATACTTTTGTTACTCAAATTTTAGGATTTAGTTGAATTGCCAGAGTCAGTTCTTCACTGTATCAATGTCATAAAGAACAAGAGTAAAACTGCAGAGAATCTCTTTCTTCAGGACTTAGAAGACACTGATGAGTTCAGTGAGTACAGAGAACATATATATCAAGGCGAGTTGTTCTTTTGAAGAAGCATCTTTGAGAACCAGCCACCACAATCAGCAGCATCGTTCTTGCTAAGACTGAAAAGATAGGCTGTAGGATGAAAACCCAAGGTTAACTCTGCCCGTTGCAGAACTGTACTGCTGCAGAAACTGTTGTTCACTATGATTAGGAGGTGCAGAGTGAATGCTAGCACACTAGTTTTCTCTTGTAGAGTCTTATTTCTATCCTGAAGCTCCGTATCACAACCTGGGTCAATAAATGGAAACATAGCCTGCTTGTCCTTATACATGGCAGTTTTATGAAGACAAAAAAATGATCTGAATCATGCACAAAAAGTTAATGAAAAAAGAATCAGGTTAATGGTATCATTTTCTTTCAGCTTATTACATTTTAATGCATACCAGAAAGACTGGGAGTAAATATCGAGGAAGAATATATTTGGTAAAGTAAATGGGAAGATTTGGTCTTTGGAATAGTTCTCTGTAAAGGTGGTTTGCTATTAGAAAACACTGACGAAAATTTGACACATTAATTGAATAAAGAAAACAGGTGTAATTACATTTGAAGCTGCAATGAGAAGAAAATAATTCAATTAAAAGATTCCATTAAATCTCATAAAATAAAATTAATACCATTAATTAATTAATACCATTCATCATGGTAACTTTAAACTTTTAAATTAAATGTGTAGTAAAATATTTTCATTATATTGTAGAAGATTCTATTGCCAGTTTCTAGCAAATAGCATTAAGCCTTGATATATTCCTGATCAATGTGTCATTGTATACAATGTATGCATGCAATTTCCTTTGAAATAAATCACTCCATTTGGAGGGAAGCTCCTCAAGACTCAAGGATGTGACTCAATCCATTCTGTGGGAAGTTCAAAAAGACTCAAAATATCTAAAAGGGCGCTCCTTAAGACTCAGGAACTAATCGTCTGCAAAGCTTCAGAAATTCCTGAAACATACTAGGTCCCTTATTCCTCAAACTTATATAAACAGCAAAGACTGCTTAGAGACATCATAAGGCGAACCTTCCTTCCTAGAAGAGTCCCAGTCTAGCGTAACTACCCAGAAAAGACTCCAGGTCATCATAGCTTCCTGGGAGACGGAGAGACCAGCTAAGCTGCTTCAGAGTGGCTGAAACCAACTAAGTTGCTTTTAAGAGATACTCTCCAACAATTAGATCCCATTGCAAATCAAATAGTAGGATCCAGGATTCCAGCTTTCTTAAGCTATCGGTGATACTGGTGTGAACTGTGTTGATGATCGGTGATGCTGGTGTGAGCTCAGTGATACTGGTGTGAACGGTGTAGGTGGTCAGTGGTGGTGGTGTGAACTCAGTGATGCTGGTGTGAACTGTGTGGATGATCAGTGATGCTGGTTTGAACTGTGTTGACAGAGCTGTTTTTGTATTATTCCTATTCTTGTAAGAAACCCCTTACCAACATTCATATAAACAACCCCAATGATCCTGTTGGTTTACCGAGTTTGACTTATGTAGTTTCTTAAAGGTGAGGTTACTTCTCTATCTCAGATGAGTAGAGGTTTGATTATCCATGTCTTTTCAGGAATTGATTCACACAGTATTGTATTATCAAGCAAGAATGATTCTATATGCATAGAAAATACAACTCATTCTAGCATATGAAAAATGGTAACAAGATAGAGTGCTTTAGATGTTTGCTTTTATTTTGCAAATAATGATAAATCTCTTGCAACTTTTTAATAATTATTCTCTATTCTGTGGAGTTACTGTTACTGGTGAAGTATGTTGATAGAAATGAAGATAAAGGGTAATTAAAAAGGTTTGACATATTTCCTAATATTTGAAATTAGATTTATTCTTTTTTTTTCTAGGTTGTAGTTATGGTACAGTTTCTAACAGTCATATGCATTTGAGGATTGGATCATCAGCTGAATCAAAAGCAAATTCTGAGCAGCTAATGAAGGTATGCATTTAACATCCAAATGAAAGTACTAACATTGTACTTAGGAATTTGTTATGTTTTTCTTACATTGAAAGTTAGTTTATTAACTTCAGTTAGATTATTTTAAGCAAATAGTCTTTGATTTCATGGTATCCTCTGGCATATTATATAAAACAACACAAATTTCAGTCATTAAGGTAGTTATTTATCATAAGTATTTGGGAAATAAATGTTCATATACACAGAACAGTAAAATATTAATCTTGTATTTATCATTTTTAGAACAAGAAAATAAATATATTATAGTGCTGATTGTTTTTCTTGTGAAAGAAGTACTTTCACAATATTATTTTAAATACTTCAGAGAATATAGAAAAGTGGAAGAATTGTATTACTTTTGGGAAATAACAGAGGATAAAAGTTCTGGAAATATCAAAGTCAAGTCTAGCATTTTATAGGTTGAAACCCCCAAAATATGTTTTGAAGAATATCTTTGAAATACTTTCTTAGATTCAGTTATAATATTGATCTATTTTATCTAGTTCTCTTCCTACTTTGTAAGAATTAGTGCACAGTGTAAAAAATATTTTGCTTCCTTTTTATTACCCTCAGATGTTAAATACCAATTTTGAATTCTTTTGTCTCATTGAAGATATCCTGTATATTTTAAACTACATTGAATATATAATATGTGATACCTAGTCAAAACTATGTGCACAATTCACATTTAAGTAGATAATAGTTCTCTTTTTTTATACTGTATATATTAATTGCCTATGTACATGAACAATCACAATAGATAAAAAAGATAGAAATCCATCAGGAAGCAAGTTTGAAATATTTTGAAATGATTATTAATCATATTAACTGATATGATATATTGATAATAATGACTTAGTTTGTAGAACTTTATGAGGATAAAATATACTTATAAAAATAATTAGTAATATATTTGAAAGGATTTACAGTAAATCAAATTCTCAGTATGTGTATTTAGAAATATTAAAATCATAGTTTTATCCTATTTTGTCTTTCTTTAATAATTAAATAATAAAGATACTATTTTAACCTTTTAGATATTATCTGGAATAGAAAAGGAAGAATTTATGAGAAGTCTAACTGATTCTGCCAGGTTTGTTTCTGGTCCTGAGACTGTTCCTCTTGACACATCCATGGATGAATGTATTTTACCAGGTGGGCAATATTCCCAGTTATATCTTCTTCAATAAAATTCTTGCATGTTGAATTCACTAACACATTAAAAAAGCATGGGGTGAGTTGGAAGGGAATTTCATAAAGATGAAAATGATATGAAACTTATAGTTAGTTTTTAAAAGTCATTTGCCATCATGTTGGCTTCATTCCAGGTAGGATAGGATATTTCAACACATGTAAATCAATATACATATCAGTGTATAAGTCAACTCAAGGATGGAAATTGTATCATCACTTCAATTGATGATGAAAGGATCTTTGAATGACTCCTGCATCCTGTCATAAAAAGTATGTCTTTGAGACTTGTGATGGAAAGAATTTGTCTCAGCATGATAAAGGCTGCCTATGACAAACTGATAGTCATCATCATGTTAAATGGAGAAAAATTTGAGACATTCCCATTAAGAACATAACAAGTCAAAGTATCTCTGTTGAACACCCTTTTAATATATAGTTCTGGATGTCTTAGCTAGATCAATCAACAAAGAAAATCAAATGGTATAAGTATGAAAAGAATAAGTCAAAATATCTCTACTTGCAGAATACATGATTCTATATATATGAATGGCCTCCAAAGACTGCACCAGAAATCTTTTAGAGGTGACAAACATTTTTAACAAAATATTAACATATTCAAACCAACATCTTTCCAGGATATTAAGACAGACAGACTAAGAAAGAAATGAGGGAAACTATCTCATTCATCATATGTCTTAGTTCAAGTTCCAATTGTTATGATGAAACACCATGACCAAATTCAAGTTGGGGAGGAAAGGGTTTATTTGGTGTATTCTTTCTAATCATGTTTCTCACTGGAAGAAGTCAGGACAGGGTAGAAACCTAGAGTCAAGAGCTGATGCAGAAGCTATGGAGATATGCTTTTTACTGGCTTGCTTTCCAATAACTTCCTCTTCATGCCTTCTTAAAGATTCCATAACTACAGGGGTGACCCCCACTCAAAATGGGCTGGGTCTTCCCATATCAACACCACTAATTACAAAATAAATAAATAAATACAGATGCCTTACAGGGTTGTTCACAGCCTAATCTTATGGGGACATTTTTGTAATTATGGCTTCTTCCTCTCAGATGATTTTAGCTTGTATCAAGTTGACATAAAATAAGTCAGCATACCATACAATGACAAGTTTAAATACACTTGCGAAGTTCTAAAAAGAATTTTTTTAAAAAAAAAAACACTGAAGAAAGAAATTGAAGAAGAAACTATATACATAGTAGGTAGCATTAACTTTGTGTAAATGGCCATAATCAATCAACAGATTCACTATGATTCTCATAAAAATTTCAATGTAATTCTCCAAAGAAATTTTTAAAAATCTTAAAGTTCTTATGGAAGTACAAAAGACCACTAACCAAAACAATCCTGAGCAATATCTATTAACTGTGTCACTTAACTCTATATGCACAGGCACAGATATTTTTAACAAGTTATTGGACTTTCTTATTGACAGTAATCGAATTTCCATGTATAAGGAGTTGAAATCATGAATATGCAAAGTATCACCGTTGATATCCATTTACCTTTTAAAATGTATTTACTTTGGTAATATGCTTTTACAGTGTAATTATATAGTAAAATAAATCAGTGTGATAAGTTAATCTCAAGAAGAGTACTTATGTTTCTCTGAATGAATGCAGATGATGCTGATTTGAGTTTTGGATACTTTGAAGTAGAAGAAAGATGTAGAAAGTCTTTTGAAGCTTGGCAGGACAAGCAAAAAGAACTCGAAAAAAAAGATAAAGAAACACTCGAAGCTCAGAGTGATAGAGAAAAACAGAAATTTCAAGAAGATGATGAAAAGAGACATTGCTGGATAAGACAGTTTGAAATTGAAAAGGAAAAATTAGAAACCCTTCAGAAGGTATGGTGCCTTTCAACTCTTACTAAGAGCATGGGTACCTCTGAAAGGTGATGATGTCTGGCTGTGATATCAATGGAGGAAGTTACTATGTGGCTTTTTTTTTTGTGCACTCAATTTTATTTATTTTTTATTTTTTTCCATACATTGTTTTGTTTTATTTTTTCCATTCAAGAACATAATTAAAGAAATAAAATTTTTACCTTTCTTCCCCTTCTCCCAGTCCCCTCCCACTACCCCCCCCACCCCTCCTCCCTCCCCTTCTTCCTTGAAAGAGGGCATAGTGCCCTGCCCTGTTGGAAGTCCAAGGCCCACCCCCATCCCTCCCGGCCTAGGAAGGAGTGCATTCAGAAATAGGTCCTGGTGTCATAGATTCACCTATTTCTTCTGCATGTATTATCTTTTTGAGAACCGAGTCTTTTTGAATACTATGTGGCTTTTAATCACTCTTGATGAGAAAATGCCTGACCATGATCCATTAGAACTGCAAATGTGAACTTTTAATCTTGAACATAATATTAGCTATGGGGTCTTTATACAGGATATAAACTTGAAACTAACATTAGAAATATTTTTTGATGAAATTGGGTGGATGAATTTTCTCATCTCTCATATGGTCCCTTCAAATAAAATTGTCTTGAAAGAGCTAATCCATGATCTTTAAATACTATAGTCACACTTTCAGTTTTGCTGCTTGTTGGGCCTCTGAATGTTAAATCTGTCTTTCAGGTTTTTTTTTTCTTTTACTTTTGGATCACACAGTTTTGATTCCCTTCCCACATTTAGAAACTCTTCATTCATATCTACTTAGATTTATGTCTGCCAAGCATCTGTTTCCCTCCTTTATTACATCTTATACTTTATTACATGACATTACCCATAGTTGCCACTGACCTGTACCAGTCTCTATAAAAACACAAAACTGACTTTGTAGCTCTCCTATTGACACCCCATCGAAAGCTGTATGCATTGTATTTTCCCTGCATCGGGGTCCTCCAGTATTCCCAATTAAGTGAACTAAACATTTTTGCATTCTCGCCTTCTGCTTATCACCCTTTGATAATTACATCGTCCACCTTTGCATTCATAGTTTTTATTGCCACTTTGCAATAGTCCAGCCTTGCAAGTGACTGAGAATATTATCTATGATTTCTAATTGGTCTCATACCTACTTAGTCTTCCAATTCATCCACCCAGTTTCATCAAAAGACTATTTCTAATGTTAGTTTCAAGTTTATATCCTGTATAAAGACCCCATAGCTAATATTATGTTTAAAGAACATTCTCATTTTTTTCTTTTATTGAAAATAGAATTTTCCATACAATTTTCCCACCTCCAACTCCTCTAAGTTCATCCCCACCTCCCTTACCATCTAGCTCCATACCCTTTCTGTCTCTTGGTAGAAAATAAGCAAACATAAAAAATAATAAAATAAAATTATATAAAAAACCAAACAAGTTAGAATAAAACAAAACAAATAAATCACATAAAAACATAAAACTGGAAGCTGTTATATAGAGAGAAATTAAGAATACTACTACTATTACTAATTATTATTATAATAAAATTATTAAATATATAATAAACATCCTGACTTAATATTATAAGCCAAAAAACCTCCAAAGAGGTCTTTGAGTTCATTTTGTTTTTGCCATCTACTGCTTGTGGTGTGGCCTCCCCTTAAGAGTGGTTTTCTTCCCCCATGAGACTCCCTTAGAGAAAACTGACTTTTATTTGCAGGTAGTTATCAGCTGGAGATAACTTCTGGATTAGAGATGGGGGTTTGCTCTCTGTACAAGGATCCCCATCTGGTGCAGACCCCGGCAGGCCCTCTGTATGCTGCTACAGTTGTGTCTAGAAGGCTTTGATATTTTGGTATTCATCCTCTCTTTTCTTAAAATCGTTCCTCTTCCTTTCCTACAGAGTTCTTTAAGCCTGGGGATTGAGTATCTAATGGAGACATCCCTTAAAGGACTGAGTGTTCCAATGTCTCTCAATACCAGTTTGATATTACTGCTGATCTGCTGCAGGAATAGGCTTTTCTGATGATGGATGAGCAAGGAGCAGCTAAATTGAGTATAATAAAACGTGGTTAGGAGTCATTTTATTGCTAAATTTCTTTAACAAAACAACATTGTTTGATTTCTTCTAGGTTTCTGGCAAATCTAAGCTCAAGTTTTTGGCTTCCCAAACAGCATTGGGTAGGGGTTTTGTCTAATGGAGTGAACCTTAGCATAAATCAGATATTGATTGGTTACTCCAATAAGCGTTGTACCACTACTGCACTTGCATATATTGCATACAGGCTGCCACTGTAGGGTTTGTAGTTGTGTTGGTGTTTACCTTTCTCCTTTGGTAGTGTACAGAGTACCTTCTAGTACTCTTATAAACAGTAGTCTGTGAATGTTCTAGGTAGATACCAGCTGTGCTTCTCCATGGTCAGTGAGTTACATAGGTAATCTCTTCAACATCAGTTTATGGAGAGCCACTGACAGCCTTAGGAATAGCCTAAGTTGTTTGGGGATTCCTAATTAGGTAGCTCATTCCTGGAACTGGAAGCTTCATTTGTTGATTGGAGATGTCTCCAGTTGGTGGTCCATGTTCCCCCTTATTTGGTAATTTCATTTAGCAAACATTCACACATATATACCTTTATATATCTATGTATCTCTCTATATACATATATATATGGAATCTTTTACTTTATTAAGTTACTATACCATCCATCAAATGACCTAAATCTTAGACATCTGTCCACATATTCCCTCTTTAACCCCCTGATTTCCCCTCTCCTGTTAGATATTCCATCATAGCCTCCAGGTTCCTCAATTCATAACTATCTATTCTAGTTTCCCTTCCTAGTTAGATCCACTTCTACCCCCTGGTATCTTATTTTATACCTAACCTATGTGATTCTACAAATTGTAGCTTGATTGTTGAAGATTAGACAGTTAACTTCCAAATAGAAGTGAATACATGCCATAAGTCTTTGTGGGTCTAGGGTATCATCTCACTCAGGATGATTTTATTTAGCTCCATCCATTTGCCTGTGGATTTCATGATTTAATTTTCATAACAGGGGATTAATACTCTATTGTCTAAATTTACCACATTTTCCTATCCATTCAACCATTAACATACATTTAAGCTGTTTGCAATTTGTAACTCTTATTATGAAGAAGCAATGAACAGGGTTGAGCAAGTGAGCAGATGTGTCTCTGGTTAGTACGGTAAAGTGTCCTCGAGGTATGTGCCCTTTGAGGGATCTTGAGGTAGCTCCACTCCCAGCTGCCTGAGAAATCAGCACAGGAATTTCCAGGGTGGCTGTAAAGTTTGCATACCCACTAATCCTTGTCAGCATGGGTTGTCATTTGTTTAATTGATATGGCCCTTCTGACTGTTTCAAGATAGTTTGTATTCACATTTTCCTGATGACTAAGGATGTTGGCCATTCTTTTAAGTGTTTCTCAGCCATTTTAGTTTCCTCTACTGAGCATTTTCTCTTTAAACATGAGCCCAGTTTTTTAACTGGGTTATTTGCTTGATATAGACTTTTGAGTTCTTTTATATGTTAGATGTTAGCTCTCTATTAGATGACTGGTGGTTAAAATCTTTTTCCTTCTGTAGCCTGCTGCTTTATCTGAATGACAGTTTCCTTTGCCTTACAGTAGCTTTACAGTTTCATGAGGTCACATTGTTGTTCTTAGTGCTTGTTCTAACCATCTTCTGTTCAGAAAATCTTTTCCTGTGCCAGTGATTTCAAGACTCTAGCTCAGTTTCTTTTCTGTCAGAGTCAATGTGTTTGACCTTAGGTTTAGGTCTTTGATCCATTTGGAGATGAGTTTTGTGCAAGGCCGTACGTATGAATTTATTTGCATTCTTCCACATGCAGACATTCAGTTTCAAAGAAATGTTGAAAATGCTATCTCTTTTCCAATATGTATTTCTGTTTTTTTAAATAAAAAATTAGGTGCATTTAGGTGTGTATATTTATGTCCTTTTCTTCAGTTTGATTCCATTGATCAATATGTCGGTTTTTGTGCCATTACCATGCTGGGTTTTTTTTACTATAGTTCTGTGGTCTGTAGTACAGTTTGATCATGAATAGTGATACCTTCAGCAGTTCTTTGTATCATTAAGAGGTATCTAGTCATCTTGGGTTTTCATTATTAATAACTAATGATACAAGGAGATTTTCACATTTAATCCTTGTTAATAAATGTTTTGAAAGATCTGATACAATGAATGTTTTTGATATTTGAATATAATAATACTCTGATGTTATTCTACATTCAGCAAGACCAGGATAAAATGAATGATGAACTTTATCAAGAAGAGAAAATATGGAAAGAAAAATATAGACAGCATGAGGTATGTATTTATTGTTTTGCATTCATATATTGTTATTTTCCATTTGAAATTCCATAATATTTAAAGATATATTACTGTATCTTGATACAATTGTTTGAGTGTGTCAAAGGATTTTGAACTTAAGGTAACATAGTTATCGTAAATATTTCAGTTTATTTTTTTGTTGGCTCCCATAATTTTATATAACTTTACTTAAACATTACAAATATAAAATAGATAAAAATTTTCATTTAAGTCTCTAATAGAGAGTAGATAAATTAATGTTATCCTACTGCTTCCTTTCTTTGTATTTTTTTGAGTCTTCCCTTTATATACTCCTGCAAAGGAAGGTTTATATTTTATGTATTTAAATGCAAAAATCACTAGACATGTAAATAGAAAAATCCTTTGAGTAAAGAGAGGAAAATACATAAGTATAAGTGACATACCATCCAAATGTTTGATAAGATGGATCCATTAAAGTAACGACAACTCTCATTCAACAGCTAAACAATTAAACAGATGATGTAAAAATAAACTTATAATCTATCACAAAGTAGTAAATATATGTTCTATGAAGATTCAATGTTAACATTACAATTTCATGAATGAGTGAGACACTACATTCAGTATATAATGGAGCATTAGTGAAGCAGAGGAGAGTTTAACAGGAATGTCCAGAGTGGCGAACAGAAAGGACAATGAAAGAGGAAACAGAGAAAACAGACTGGAAAACACTTGTGAGAAGATCTAATACTGTGAAAGTAATATTGAAAGAAGAGAGAGTCTGTGAATCATAAGAGATAAGTAAAGGCATAATGGTCAAAAGTGGTTGTTTTCAAATACAGTTCTAAAATAAATACTCAAGGATGGTGATGCCCAAGTAGTAATACATACTGTGAAAATGGCATGCAGAAATAGAGTAGTGCAATTACTAAAATTCAAGTCACAGAACAAGGAACCATTGGAAGAATCTATAGTAACAACATGCACTACGTTAAGCATATGAATAAAAACTAAGACTAATATCTGACTTCAAAAGTAAAATTAAGGAAGAAGAAAGGTAGCAATTGAGTGACTCCATGAATTCATTTGTCCTTAGTTTTCTTTAGTTCCTGGGTATCTCTGGTTTTGTGTGTGTGTGTGTGTGTGTGTGTGTGTGTGTGTGTGTGTGTGTTTGTATGTGTGTTCATTTGACATTTACTGCTATATATTTTTAGATAAGAAAAATCAATTTTGAATAGGAAATTTTTCCAATTTTTATTTTAGTTTTTACTTTGAGCCTAAAATTCAGGCCAATTTCTTCTGATTCCTGAGAATTCACTGATATGATTTCATTGATATTTATTCATTTTAGTAGTTACAAATTTTATGGTTAACCCATTTATTCTTTTGAAGCTTTAATATTTTTCACATTATATATTGGCCTGTACATATTTAGTCATTCTTAACTATGTGTCAAACATTTTTCTAAGTGGTTAAAAGTGAAAAAAGCCGAAAAAAATACCTGCTTGTATGGAGATTTCTGTACTTTGGGTATCTGTGTAAATGTGTCATGTGTGTGTTGAGAGATAGGCTATAGAGTTAACTTTGCTGTTTTTCCTATGACTGTATTTGTATTAGTATACAATAAATTGTATATTTGTATTTGTATACAAAATATAATTTATAATAGTTTTAGCCCTTCAGTTATTCTGAGATCTTTATTCTGGAATGCCTACTGATCATATGTAAGTCTTTCGTGTTTATCTGCATATATATATTGATTTGAAATAAATTAAAGCTTCTGAAAATGTTTTTCTTTAAACCATCAGGCACACAACCATTCCTTTTTCATTTTTCCTTATTTCTTTGTTTGAGTGGAAAAATCATTCTAGTGTATATATTCTAGTGTATATATTATTCATAAAGCTTATCTTTATGTTAAGGACTTAATCCAGTATGTAATGCTTATTCCTCCTACTTGTTGACTTGCCCTACCTGCTAATATTCTATAAAATTTACTGAATTGCTTGTGTCTTTTTACTTTTGTTTTAGTCTCCATTATTACACTATCCATGTTAGGAAGTTGAGTCCCATGGATTTTGACCTGCTTCTCCCTTTGTGTTTCCTCTATCATTTTGATTTCAAATGCTTTCTACCTGCAGACAATACCCTACTTGTTAACTCATTGACTCATACCTTAAAAGAGTATTATCAACTTCCTAATACGACCCAATCGTGTATATTTATAAAAAAATCTAACTTCCTATAAAATAAGTGACTGTTTTTTCTCAGTGAGCTTTCTAGCAATTTGACTCTGGATTTAGATTTGTGTTATTTTTAATCTACTTATAAAATTGCCAATTCAG
This sequence comes from Ondatra zibethicus, assembly GCA_004026605.1. NCBI lineage: Eukaryota > Metazoa > Chordata > Mammalia > Rodentia > Cricetidae > Ondatra > Ondatra zibethicus. The sequence continues at coordinate 29,643 of PVIU01008982.1, read as the reverse complement.
CTGATACTCATTACTATTTATCTTACTTCATTTTAGGAACTTATTAAAAACTTGCATTTACAAATGGAGGAGGAAAGAACACGATTAAGTGATCTACAGAAAAAAGAAAAAGCACGTTTGCTAAAATTGCAGCATAATGCAGCTGTAAAAATTCAAGCTAAATATAGAGCATTTGTAATTTACCGAAAATATAGCCCAATCATAAGAGAACAAATAGAAAATAAGAAAAGGAAAGAACAGGAGTGGAAAGAGATGGAAGCAAAGATCCGACAGAAGGAGGAAGAGAGAAGAAGAAGAATTGAAGAGGGGCAGAGGATTGAGGAGGAGAGAAAGAAGAAGATTTTCGAGGAAAGAAGGAGGAGGGAAAGGGAATACGAAGAGAAAAAGAACATCCTGAGACAAGAAAGAGAGGAACAACGAAACAAGGACAAAATGAGACCAAGGGAAGATGCCCACCATCCGATGGTCATTACCTGTGCTTTAAAGAAGGAGGGCAGTCATACCAAGCAGCTAGGTATCACAAATATGTCAAAGGATAAAGATGCTATAGCTGATGAATTAATGAACACCAACTCAAAGGAGCATGAAGATGTTTGTCTAGTTCAGCAGTCAACCAAGAGAGAAAATGTGCATAAACAGCTTGCGTTGACAGAATCAATTGGAGTAACATTGAAACCAAGCCATGGAATTTTGACAGAATTAAAAACAAATGAAACCCCACCAAAATTAAAAATTAATGAAAACTTACCAAAATTAAAAATTAATGAAAACGTATCAAAATTAAAAATTAATGAAAACTTACCAAAATTAAAAATAATTGAAAAAAATGACAATGTACCAAAATTAAAAATGAATGAAAAAAGTGAAAGCTTTCCAAAGAAACAATGTTCAGAAAAACTGGCTAACCAGGAAATTAACTTTGAAAATATAGACCAAAAAAATGAATTGAAAAACTCAGACCTAAAGGAAAACATCATTGTACAGTGCCAGGGACAAGAACTAAAGCCTCAAACTCAAAATAAGGAAATTGTGGAGCATGCCACAAAGGAGAATGTGAGACAAGAAACCCAAATAATGTCTGAATACATACAAGAAAAGAGTGAAGAGGTCAATAATGAAGAACAGGATATCATAACAGATAATCAAGAGAGACTGGCTGAAAAGATAGAAAAAACAGACATAACAGAGCAAGATGGATCATTGCATGAGGAGAATTATTCTTCAAATATTTCCATGCAAAAAGACCTGCCATCACTATTATTAAAAAATCCAGAACCTATAGTAAGAAATGTGATGCTAGAAGACAAAGAAATTGATTTAAAATCAAGAAGAGTTGAGGAAATCCTAAAAGACAATGTCCTGACTTGCGATTCTGTAGTCATTACCTCAGATGCCTTGGTGCATACAGAAGACAAGACAAATCATCAGGTTTCTGTCTCAAGCAAACTGGCTCCCAGTGTAGGTGCTGGCAGTCATAATGCTAATGGCCTCTTGGACACTGAAGAAGGGGACTCTCCTAAAGCTGAAATTAAAGACAATCCCGAACCATGGAAGCAAGCTAAGGCTGAAAACGACAGTGTCCTGACCTGCTCTGTTTCACAGAAAACCATTTTATCTTCAGTTGAGGAAAAGAGATTAGCTTGGATGAAATCATTGAAACCTTGGTCTGAAATCTTCGAACAAAATCAACTCAAGAAAATCATTAAGAAAAGGAGACTTGTGAAGTGTCCAGCAGATACAATGCTTCCTTTGGATACATCAGCCATTCTTCAGCACGGCCCTTGGAAGACTTTACAGCAGGTATTTATAATCTGGCAGTAATATTTTTATGTTGAATGAAAAGTTAATTTTATAAAATGTGATTTTGCCTTTCAATGGTTTTATGTGTAAGAATTATGCCTCTTCATAGATGGCATTACTAAAGACACGCTGTCTTGTTTCAGAGGGCTTATATTTTTAAGATCTCAAGTAAAATTTTTCAGGACCTTAGCCACTTCAGCAGTCTAGAGAGCTTTGATTTATACTTTTCAATGTCTTGAGTCTGGATTCAAGGCCCTGTAGGGACATCTGGAAATTATGGTTGGAATTATACAAGGACACAGTGCTTTTGCTGTTCAGGAGTTTAGTCCAGATTGGGGCAAACACTCTGCCTACATTCACATGAAAATTGGTACTGCAATGAAAGAGGTACTAACAGGATGACAGACTCTAGATTTCCCATGTGGAAATATTATTTAGACATATGCCATATAGTTGCAATATACAGAGGCTGGAAACAGCATAGTTTTCATTAAGTGCTACTAATTTTACTTTATGGAGAATACGACATCAAACGAACATGACATAGAAACCGATGTATAAGGAATTTTGATTATAAAATGCTTCAAACAAGTTACAATTTTTATTTAACTGAGGCTTGAAAGACAAATACATTTAGTAAAATTTATTTGAGAGGCATGAAAACAACATTTTTTAATTTTAGTTTTAAGTTTTAAGTTTATAGCTGCCCTCTATCACTAATAATAAGTGATTTTTAGGGTAGATTGTACATGGTGAGATCTGACTGTCACTGAAGCTAAAAATCAAACTCCAGGTAACTAATGTTAGATACAGTCCGGGTAGATATTTAAGATCATAAGAACCCTGGTTTTCAAGAGACCTTCCTGAAATGTATTTTAGTGCTATTGAATATCTAGGGACACCAGGCCCTAAGATTACTTATCATACATGGAAACTGATTATGCGCAGGAGAGAGATACAAGTTCCATCCATCAGTGTGGAGGCAAGCTCCAACACGTGTCAGGGAGAGGCTCCAAATCAAAGCCCCTTTTGTGTCTCAGTTGGAGTAGGAGGTCAACTTCTGGCATCATGCCCTCAAAATGGAATGGAAGGACAATTACCAATAATTTGGTATGTATCACTGGATCCTCACCCTGAGACAAGTAGGACCTGTCTTGATCTCTATGAGGGACCATGGTTCTAAAGATTAGCTACCTCAGAGGACACTAGTCCCTGTGTCTTGAGGATGGATGAAGAAGTGTACTCTTATATAACAGAACAAGACTATAGACAGTGAGCTATTAACAAGTGACCCCAGATCTTCTACAGAACCTTTTCATTAAAATATTTTATCACTTCATGGCCTTTTATGACTTCACATTTATTTAAAGAGAAAATTGGCAGGGTCTTGCTATGGGACACATACTGACCTTAAACTCATGATACACCTTCCTCATATCCCATGTGCTAGGATCACAGTCCTGCAGTACTATGAATGTTTGTCCTTTTTATTGCTTTAGGCTGGGCCCTTGTATATGCCACTCAAATGTTCTCCCATCAAGCTACCCTCCAGACTACATTCCATTTTTTATACAGACAGTTGCCTAGACAAATCAAAATATTAATAAACAAACAGGGTTTTATTCACTTAGAAGTTTTTCATTTGTCTAATATGTTTGAACAATCATTATTGGTGAGCTGAGGAGAAAATGGAGCCTTTGTCCCTATGGAACATGAGTAAAGAAATGCTCCATAAATTTTGGCTGCCGTAAATAAGATTTCTGTGTGTTCTGTAAAAGGAAAATAAATTAGTTGGGTTTGTTGATTTACTTTCTTTGTGTATTCAGGATTGGCCTATGCTAGCAAGAACCCTACAACTTAACTGTCCGACTTGCCCTTTGGTAAGAAAAAATGTTCTGAGACAGGGTCTCATGGAATTTTGGAATTTCCCAGGCTAGCTTTGGGCTCACTGTGCAGCCTTGGTGGACTAAAAATGTTATGCTCCTGCCTCAACCCTCTGAGCTTAGAATTGCAGGGCTAAACCACCATTTCTGGCTGGTGATGAGGTTTAGAAGAGACATCTCACTTGAAGAAAATCAACATAAGAAACAAGAGTTAAAACTTACCGAGTGAAGTTTCATCTCTTTCTTAGTCATTGTTTGACCATGGCTACCAGCTCTGTGTGGCTACATACAGATCTCTGTGGTTCTTCACTGTGTGGATGACACTGTTTCTGGGCCCATTCTTTCTATGGTTTGCTTTCCCTAAGTTTGTTTCAGACTTTTCATTATGATAACAGTGACTGTTACCTGCAAAACCTACCCTCATGTACATAACTGAGGTGACACTTCTAGTGTGGACTGCTTTGAAAATAAAGCTTAAGTTAGAGAAACCAAGTTATTGGTCCTTGTTACTAGCTTGTCTCTTCCCTATCAATGAGGAGAGTACTGCCCTTTCTTCTGGATGTGTCTTCTGGCCAAGCCCTGTTCTTTATTGAGAACTCCTGTCAGTTTCCCCAAACGGGAAAGTAGCTCTCTTTATATCTTTTAGAGTGATGCTTTGTCATCTGAGCACCTCCTAAAATGTCAACTAGGTCTCTGGTTAATTGATTGAGCATGTATTACCTATTCTTCGAGTCTCTGAAGTGATGGCTTAGCACTGGTAGGTAGGCTGATTCAATTAACTGTGGTCTCAAGGACTCTAGCATACTTTCTCTGTCACTACATGTACTGACTCAAGCTACATTTTTCTTTGAAGTTTCAAAGGTATTTTATAAAAGTGAAAAATATGTCTTAATGTATCATGAAAATATGGAGATACTATAAAATACTTTTTTTAGTTCCAAAAAGTTTCTGTAATTTTTCTGATTGACAAGTAGTTTGTCATAGTATTTTATTCATCCACTGTAACTTTCCTACTTTGATTATCTAGTCATTTAGCTTCACATCTCTGTGCCTAGCCTGACCACGAAATCACCTTTGGAAGGTTTTTTAAAGTGATGGGGGTAAAGTGTGTTCCTTAGGTTAAACATAAGGATAATTCATAATTAAATCTCTAGAAGATTATAGCAGTCTTGAGTAATATATATATATACACATATATAAACTTTATATATATAAAGTATTTGAGAAAATATGTATGATTAAATGAAAAATAATAATTATGAAGATAATGAATTGATCATAGGTTTCATAGATGAAACAGTTCATTCTCTAACCACAGGAGTTTGAGATACAAAGCTTTCAAATATTTATATTGTCCATAACAGGAAGAGAAAATATGACTGCTTTAAATATATTTAAGTTTTGCTACAAGTTGAAACAATTTATTTTTTTAAAATTTTAGAGCCACTTAGTCAAACTCCCTTATGTTCCAACTGATATTTTTCAAGCTGATTAACCATTAATGGGCACATATGATTAATAATTCTATATGTAACTGGATTTGAGGGATTTAAAACATGTAATTTCTATAATGTATTTGTCAAACAATGAATATGAACACTTATTTTGATGTTATTAATTCAGAAAACTTTAGGTTGTGGTATAGGATGCATTCCTGTATCTTAGATTTTTTTAAAGGTTCAAACAAGTGGAAAGAATATTGTAAAACTCCCCCATAACAAGGTGCCAACATAAATTTCATTCATAAATTGTAATGAAATGAAACCACAGAAATTAAAGAGCTTGCCCCTCATAAGTAAGTAAAATCTGATTGTGATTATATAGTTTACTGAAATAGACATGTTGTCAAATAAGGCAGAATAATTGTGTCACAGCCAATCTACCTTCATTATTACATAGCTTTCTGTAATTGTCAAATTTTGAGTTATTCAATTCTGAGTCTAATTATTTTCATTTTCTAGTGCATGTCCAACTTTCTAATTATAGAATTTATCTGTTTGCATTCAACCTCAATAAGAAGTGCATTTGCCATTGTCAAGTACGTGGATGATATATTTTCATTCCTAAAAATTTGAAAGATAATTGATTTCATGGATTGCTTTAGATAATTAATACTCAGTATACTCTGAGATAATTATGAAAGTAGAATCTTTATTTACCTAAGTGTAAGAAGTATGTTATTACTTTCGTTGGTTAAGCAAGAAATGGGCTAAATGCTGTATCTCCATCAATGGTTGTCGCTGTCAGAGATCCAGGAATCTCAACTCTACTGTTAGACACATAGCATAGACCTTTATGCTATCGTATGCAAAGAAAAGTATTTCAAAGCCTGAAAACAATGAAAATTCACAAAAAATTAAGGAGAAACTTAATAAGGAACTTAATGCTTTCATGTTTACCTTTCAACTTGAATTGATTGTGAATGATTGCATGAGTTATCTTGCTATGTTGCAAGAAAATGAGACCAGATAGGTAGACTGAAATTGAGTTCTTAAAAAGGGTAGGATTCTACACATACAATTACTTAGAAGAATTTTTGGGAACCTTGCAAGGCTAATCTATATTGTGCTGTTTCACAGTGTAGCTCATCACAGTCTCTGAAATTTCTAGGTCACAGCCATTACATTTCAGGATTTGTCTGGCTGTAGCCTCTCTACACTGGCAGAGTGCACAAATCTTCAGCTTCTGTCCCTCCGACGCTGTGGCTTAACTTCTCTGCATGGCCTGAATCACTGCAGAAACCTTAAATACATTGATGCACAGGCAAGTTGCTTGTTTTTATCATTTGCCATACAATAGACACTACTAACTGCATGTTTAGATTTCAGATGTGATGATTTTGAAGAAGCAATAAAATTTTGATGCATGAGGTTTAAAGCAAGCACCACAGCCCTAAGGGAACTGAGTAGATATGCTGAGGATATTCTGAGCCAGTAATGAATGATTTTGTTTTTTTAAATGTTGTGGTGACTGTAGCAAATGACAACATTCTTTAAATTAATATTATAAAAGCATCATCTGATTTCTTGTGATTCTGCAGCCAAGCCTGGCTGAACATTTTATACCATGTAACTTAGTCTCTTTTATAATTGTCACATATTATCTGAGTTGAGAATATCTAAAAATCCCACTTATTTGGCTACTGATAAGGAGGTACTCAAAGGTTAGACTATTTTGTAACTGTTAGGGGTTCTTTGTTTCCAAGAGTGGGCGTTTATCCAGTCATGTGTCAGTATGCAAGTGCACATCGAGTATATGTTTCATGTCACCCAGTGTTTCATTGGCTGAGCTGTGAGTTCATGTGGGAGGGAACCATATGTGTGCCAATACTGGGTTGTCTGGTTTCTAAGAGATTTTCCAACTAATGTTCCTTCACAATCTGCCACCCAGTGTCTTCTTGATGATTCGCCTATAGAAAATAGGCTCACGTCCCAAAGACAACAGAATCTCATTAGTTAATGCCATCAGTTCATGAACTTTGCCTGGTGGATGAGCAGCTTCTCTGTGCCCTTCCTCAGATACACTTGTGAAAGCATGGTCCTTACCAGTCAGAGAGATGCACAGTAAAATGGAAAGTTTTTCCCCCTCATCCACTCAGGAATCATGGTGAGAATGGGCTCAGTTAACCACCACAATCTTTTCCATCGGAACACCCAAACAACATGATTGACTAATATCCCACTGTGCTTATTTAGGTTGTTCAAATATTTTGTTGTATTATTCTCTATATTTTAGAAGAATATTGAACCAATATAAAAATAGCTAATTCTTTGTGTATTAATTTTTCTTCTTCATAGTATAGCCATTTTGCATGATTAGTTTAGAAATTAGAGACTTGCGTGTTGGTTTAGACATAGTATCTCAATCTTAATATTTTGAAAGGATTAAGTATTATATTTATAAGATATTGAAATAAAATTATTGTATTTGCTCTTTCTCTGCTTTAGGAAAACCACATTGAGGCTATCAATTGTGAAAATCTAGAAAATCTCTGCTTCCTTATTCTTAATAATAACCTGCTGACTTCTATTCATGGTTTGGATGGATGCACGAGTATACAAAACCTCGAACTTTCACATAACAAAATCACTCGAATCAGTAAGATCAATTTTAATATTTCAATGTTTATTTTACATAATTGTATTTTTTTCATTCTCTCAATCCCAAATTAGCCTCTCTGAGGCTGGTGCGATGTCACACTTGGTAAAGTGGTGGCCAGCAGGCATGAACACTTTAGTCTGATCTCTAGAGCCCCTGTAAATGATCCTGGGAAGATGTGAGGGAGATGCTCAGGGGTTAACATGCTTGCAGTTCAAGCTTAGGATTGAGTTTGGGTCAGAGAATCCATGTAAATGTTGCATGAGTATGGGAACATACTTGTAATCCCAGTCATTGAAGGAGAGGACAAGGAATCCTCAGTACAAACTGTCTTGCAAGATTAGATTTATCAGTGAGTTCTTGCTATAATAGAGATTCTCTCTCAATGAATGAGGGGGGTGGGCAGCAATGCTGGATCATTCCTTCAACAACAACCTTAGGCCTTCACATGCACACATATCCACAGTGTGCCATATGCATTTTAACATGCATACAACTTGCACACTACATGCATATATGTGCACACCCATATATACACAAGGGAAGTTAAAAACAAATCAGGCTTGAGAGCATACATTCGTAATCTCAGTTGTAAGGAAGTGAAGACACTCCAATTCTTGAACCAACCTGTCCTCATTAGTGAGATAATGAATTCCAGTGCAATGATGATTCACATCATAAATATACAAACACACACACAGTAGACCACTATCTCTGATTTGCACATTTTGCTATTTTTATGCCTATTTCATCTAGATTATAAAAATGGCATTATTTTAATGTATGTTAAAACAATACAATCCCTGTGTCCTAAATGAGTAGCCATTAGTAGTCTCTGAAGTTAGGATATTGCTTTCTTTGTTTTTATACCTATAGAGGTGAATTAAACTCCACTGGGGAATTTAAAACTCACTTCTATGGCCTAATTTTATTGATCCTATATTTGCCACACTTCTCAGCATTTGCAATAATATTTTTCTATTTACTTGCTTGTTCCTATAAACTTGTTTTTTTACTAAATAGATCACTTGAACTGACGGACTCTTTCCACTTTCACTGAGGCTGCTTAGATCACGTGACATGGTATATTAGGGTAAATTTCCAATGAGGCTCCCGCTACCTCATAAATAAGTGTTCATAGTTGTGTATCTGCAGCTGTGTATTTTGTGCTTTCTAATTCATGCAGTTGCAAGTTTAATGTCAGATACTGAAGGACCCTTATAGGGACTGAACAGTTAATAAACAGTCAAGGTTTGTAAAACGTTGGAGAACTTGATGAAAGTTTGACTTTGATAGCTCTGCAAATAGCTAAATTTCTGCTTCACTGCCATGGGTATCACCTTACCTCCTCTTCTAGTCACTATTAATCCTGACTGACATAGACATATCTGGTGGGAGTGGAGTATGTATTTAGTGGGAGTGGAGTATGTTGAGGAGATAAGTCAGCCCTCTGTCCATGCAGGTCAGGTTTTATTGAGATTTCTCGGCATTCCTTCTGTGTGTTTGCTTATATTTGCCTTTTCTTTCTTTGATGTGGGAAAACTTAAAACATTTGTGAAAGTAAAATTATACAACAGAAACTCCACATGTCTATTACTTATGTCCAGTGCTTGCCTGAGTTTCCTTTATTTCTGTTTTATTTTTTAAAAGAATTCTTAAATGTAATTCTGTATCTTCATGTTTGAAGAAACAGTTTCTGGGAATAGGATGTCTTTTTACTTGGCCACAGAGTGTTGTTGCACCCAGTAAACCTAGTAATGATGCCTTGTATGAACCAATAATACATGATCCTATATTCTTATTTTCTCAAAAGCATCATATTTATTTGAATACTAGCATGGATCATAGACATTTTTCATTTCTCAGAATCTTGAAGACCTTTATCTATAGCAATCCTCTTAGTTGTAATGCTCATGCATTCATTTGAGGCAAAACCTATGTATGGCATAATCATCCCGGGTTTGTGCAAGTGCTTCCCTTGCTGCGTCAGTAAAATTGCTCCCCCAAGCCCAATAGAAGGGTTTGATCAACTTGGATTTCAGCTGCAATGACAAGACTTCTTCACGGTTGCTGGGGTAGGGTCTTCCCTGCTATGTTGTCAACCTACCAGGAGATACGTAATGAAAAATCATTGAATCTCCCTTCCCCGGTAGCTATCCAATGTCAGTAAGTAGCTCTGCAGCTGGATCTGGTATTTGATGCCCACCTTCCCCCATCTGTGCATAATTTTTGTTTGGTTTGAGCTTGGGCAGGCCTTGTGCATACTGTTGCAATCACAGTGAGTTTCTATGTGCAGCTGCCCTGTTGTTTCTAGAAAATGCTGTTTCCTTTATGTTATCTCCTACCTTTGGCTCTTACAGTCTTTCCAGCTCTGAGATTTAGGGAGAAGAAGTGTGACATGTGTGTCCTACATAGGGCTGAGCACTCCACAGTCTCTTCATCTCTATAAGTTGATAAATTGAGGGTTCCTGTGCTAATTGTCATCTACTGCAAGAAGCTTCTATGATGACTATTGAAAGATGCTCTGATCTATGAGGACAGCGATATATCATTAGGAATAGTTCTATTATTGTATCCCTTTAGTAATAAGTTCTCTTCTGACCATGGCCACAGGTCTGTGACCTCTTTTGCGGTGTCAGGTGGTCACCTCATGGAAAAAGATTTAGATTCCATCATAAAGTGGTTGGTTACTCCCATAACATTTGTGCCACTACTGCACCAGAGGACTTCTCTGGCCAGGGCAGTCATTATTGTAACTCAGTTCTAATTGTTCACAATTGGATGAACTAATGATTACTTTTTTTTCTTCAGTAGCGTGCATAACACTTTCTAGCACCATAAAAGATAGCCAATAACGAGTTTGTTTCCATATGACTATCGTCTTGTTTTCTCCACATTCTGTGACTTAGGTGTGTTGTTTCTTCAGCAATAGGATCTATTAATAGAGCCTTCAAAATTTATGATGGGTCTTCCTATCTTGGTTATCTTAATCAGGAGCATCCCTCTCAGGCATCTCCACCTATCTAGATCATTCCTCACAGATAAAACCAACAGTTCCTTTCATAGGTGAATCTTGATCCTGTCCAGTTGTTAATCAACTTTAGCTACCACATCATATCTATATCCATAATTTTACTAAATGTGGTACATTTTTAATGTTTTATTTGAAAAGGTTTTTTTTTCATTTTACATACAACAACAGTGTCCCCCTTCCTCCCCTCTCTTGCTTACATCCCACACCTTCCCACCATCTAATCTCCCATCTCCTCCTCAGAAAGGGTAAGTAAGGCCTCCCATGGAGAGTCTACAAAGCCTGGCTTATTAAGTTGAGACAGGACAAGCCCCTCCCCACTGAGCAAGATGTCCCTCCTTCGGAAATGGGCTCCAAAAAACCAGTTCATGCACTGGTGATAAATCCTAGCACATTTTAAGTGATGTTATTTAAAATTCTTTAAAATTTTCACTTATTATGAATTTTATCACAGTCCTTTTCCTTGACTGCCTATTATCTTTTCATTGTGAATTACTGACTGATGTTAGTTAGGTCAGAGAATTTGCTGTGATTTGTATTGTAGACTCAGGAGTTTTTGTAATTTAGAAAAGTCTGTGTTGTACTTCCTTAATATGTGTAGTGTTCTTTTGCAAGTCTGATAGAAATATAGAGTATATCAGTTTCTTTTCTGTTCTTTATACTCTTCATTCGTATTCTCAGACACTTCATTCTAATATTGTATATGTATTGGCATTAATACTTAAATCATCATATATCCCTTTCTGCAGGTTCTGACATGTATTTTAATTGGCTTTGTAGTTGTATGTTGTCCTTTTTCTGAAGATTTACATTTCGTTTCAAAAATATTTATTATTTTTTTCTCATTTCCTTCTTGTTTTTTCATAGCCAGAGAAAAACCTGCACTTTTACTTTTTAGAATGGCTTTCTTGTCAGTCACATATGGTGTTATTTTAATGAATGTTTTATGGGCCTTGAAAAGGTGGCCAACTTTTGTTTTTAATTGCAAGACAATTTTTCTTCTATAAATTGTATCTCAGCTATTTCATTTAAGCTGTCTATTTGATTGGTTTTAGACTGGTTGGGTTGTGATATTTTAAATGTCAGCTATTATTATTAGTAATAATAATGTTAATAATAATATTATTAGCAACACATTGCTTTGCATAGCTTTGGCTTTCTGCTTTGAGACTGTGAATTTCTGCATTTTCAAAGAAGACTGTTATTTTTATTATGAATTTCAGCTTTGAATATTATGCTTCCATATTGGCCTCTGTAATGTCTTGAAACTAAAGCCCATTTTTCCTTCATGTCTTTTCCTTTGTTCTTTCCTACTGACCATCTTCTACTTTAAAATGTTTCAAAAATCATTGCTTTAGATATTTATATTCACAAAGTTTAGATTTGGACCTACCTTTTTGATCTATCTTTAAAGTGTCTGTCACATAGGCACTCTCATTTGTAGAATTCAAACAGCTGTTTTTTTAGGCTTCAGCTCTGACATCTTATTCATCAGGGTGTTCTCTCTTGTCAGAGTGAAGCCTTGAAAGTCATAGGTTGTCCAACCAACCTATTGCATCTTCTCAATTCCCACAAGAATCACTCTGCAAAAATGTTGATTCAAACTGGATTGTGTCAATTGTGACTCACTAGCTCTTGTACTAAAGTTTCAGGTTTGAAATAATTTTCACTAATTTTCTGAATGCAAGGGGACAGTTGGATGTAGGTAGCTTCCATCAGCCAACCCCTTTCTATTTTATTTGAGAAATAAAAGTATCATTGTTTATCAAAGCCATCTTTTTTTCAATATCTTAAAGAGTATACTTTAAAAATTATTTGTAGCATGATTAATAAAAGCCCAAACACAAATATTGGGGTTCAACCTGAAGGTTAGAAAAGCAAAACAACCAGCGATAGGCTCTTAGCTATACCTCAGTCCAAAATGCAATCCTGCCTCCAGAAATTTCAGAATAAGACTATGTCTGAGAGCTCTCTCCTCTCATCTTATATTCCTCTCTGGGGCTGGGATTAAAGCTGTGCACCACTACCACCCGGTTTATACAGCAAACTAGTGTGGTTACTGGGATTAAAGGTGTGTGTCACCACTGCCTGGTCTATAATGCTGACCAGTGGGGCTGTTTTACTCTCTGATCTTTTGGCAAGCTCTCATTATTAAAATACAAATGAAATATCACTACAACAGTTCCCTGATATCCTGTTTCTATGTTCATCTACCATATAATCTGAGAGCATCCATGAATTTTCCCAAATATGAATACATGTTGTTACATTTTTGTTTTGTTTTAAAATTATAATATAAATACAGGTAGGAATAATGATTTATTAAATGAAGGCAAAAACATTATAGTGTATGACTGTGTGGGCACACACGAGAGTACTAGAGCAAAGCTAAAAGGAGCAAAAACAAACACTGTTTTTAAGAATTAGTAGAGTCGCCATTTTTATTTGCAGTAGTGCTATGTCAGAATTTGTGTAAGGAATGGATTTCATGGGACAGGATATCTATAAGATATATATGAAAGCTGCCACTGCTTTAATTGATATGCCTGATGTATCTCTGTACTACAGAGAAAACAAGCCTAGGTTGCCTTTGCTGTCTTTTGGATGTAGTGAGACTGCTCTATTTATTGAGTGCGAGAAGAGCGTATATTTGCAAGTGCTTTCCTGATGACCAGTGGAGTCTGGTTTTCATCTTTAGGAACAGCCTAGAAATTCTGGTTGAGCTATGGGAAAAGATCAATTTTGTCATTTGGATGATATATTGCTCTTAAGATCTCGCAGGAAGGAGCATAAAGATGGATTGGTATTTATAAGTCAGCAAGTTACAGTTCCATTGTATAATATTTCTTAAGTAGGTGAAGTAAAATTGGCAGAGATACCATGCTATTTTATATTTTTAGTTTCAAATTTAATTTCTTGCTGATGCTTTTCTACGTCCTCACTGTCTTTGCTGTAGGCAATAAGCAATGCTCACTTTAAATAATCTTTATATTATAAAAATATTATAAGATTTATCTGACTCTATTTCTTTAGATTTAAGTGGACAATAGGATATTACCATTAATCGTTTTAAATCATTTGATATTAAAATCGATTCACTACAAATTAATGCTACATTGTAGTGGCAATATGAAATAATTAGATTAATTTCAAAGTAAGAGGTACTCTTTTAACAAAAGTACTGGTAAATTGAACTTATGAAACTGAATTTTTATTATTATTAAATTTAATATTTAAATATATTTACATGCAGTATCTCTGGGAATATACAGTTTTCTTTTTTTTTTTTTTTCATTTAAACACTGCCTGTCCCATTGGCTCTAGCCTCTTATTGGCTAACTCTCACATCTTGATTAACCCATTTCTATTAATCTTTATTCACCACAAGGACGTGGCTTACCAGCATGAGTCTATCCAGCATCCATCTTGGACAGGAGAAGCATGGTGTCTGTCACACTTCCATGGGATATACATTTAAATCTTACTTGAATGACAGTACTAATATTTCAGCTTAATGAAGTACATACTAATTGTTGTTAGTGAAGTTCAGAGATAAGCAATTTTTAGTGTGTGCTTTTGTAGAAGTTGTGTAGTAATATAAAGGGTACTGTTTATGTTTTTTTATTTAACTTCTTTATTGATTCTTCGGGAGTTTCACATCTTGCACCCTAATTTCGCTCATTTTCTGGTTCCCCATATCCCTTCACCCCTGCAGCACCCCACAAAAGAAAACAAAACAATGAAAGCAAGTAAACAAAAACAAGGACAAAAGAAACAAAAAAAGTATTTTTAAGTTTCTGTGAATTCTTGGCACTGTTTGGAAAGTTATTTCCATTGGAGAAAAATTTGACATGCTCTGGAATTTTTTCTGCATATTCAGAATTAGCTCACAAATGCTTACTGATCAACTGATCTTTAGTGAATTCACTTTTATCAGACCAGACATTTAGTTATTCTTTTTTATTTGAATGATGTTTTATTTTTCTTGAATTTTCCATTCATAATTTAGTTTAGTTTGGTTGGAATGCAGTTAAATAGGGATGTTTCCATATGATTTCTATAACTAATGTCTTCTTTTGCCTAAAATTGGGAAAACATTTGTTTTCAATTTGTTAGATGGAGAAACAACCCTGGGATGGAAGTTTGACATTGATGGTTAAAGTTTCTAAAACTGGCTTGCAGGGAATCTAAAGATTTTATGTTTTCTTGAAATAGTTTTCTTTTGAACACAGGCAATTCCAATGAAAAATAGATAATTTATAAACAGATATACAATCAAGTATTCTTTATTTGTTTCATTTTCATGTTAGTTCTTAGTGACTTCAACAGAAACATTAAACTTATATTGTTTTTTGAAAATAACTCCATGTTTTATGAAATTTTATAAGTATCATTTACATAAAATATATTTTAATATAGCAGAAATAAGTAGCCTTTGTTCTAATACGTTAGTTGTGTAATTCACTTCTCATGCAGATATTATGAAATAGTTACAGATGAATCTTCTCTTCCTTCACATATTAAAAAAAATCATTACCCATATGCTGAAGTAAGTCAGTTGAAGTTATACTGCTAGTAAATGAAGTAGGCAGGATTTTAGGTTTGGAATTCATTCTATTGCCTTATTTTTTAATATTGAGTGGTTTTTTTGAGATTACGATATAATTACATCATACACCTGCCACACAACTCTTGAACCTAAGACTCATAGTCATTGTGCAAGACAGAACAGAAATACATCAAGATTATGTGTTTGCGTTATTGAGGAAGTAAAAATGTAAAAGTTCTAATGTTTAGCATGTAGAAATGTTTTCATTATTATACCATAAACATTTGGGCCCACTAGATGGCACTAGTTCACCTTTGGAAATGCACACAGTGCTTTATTTAGTGTGCTGTATAAGGAAATTGCCCAGGTTGACAAGTGGAGAAAAACTGACCCTAGGTTTTCATCTAACTCGTGAAAAACTTGTGGCGAAAATTCACAATTTGGATAAGTGCCCTGCCTCCTTCTTCAGTGTTTCTTGTTTCTCTAAATCATTTATAACCCTGGAGGGCTTTGCACTGAAATTAAAACCCTCAAGCTCAGCTGAGCATATGTGTAGGTAGTTGTGAAAAAACGTTTTGGACATAAACCTTTTGAAGAACTGAGAGAGCTTGGATGTTAACATTGTATTCATTGAAAGTTTCCTGGCTACTTTCACATCTTTAGCTTTGCTATTTATATCAGGTGACAGGTTTTATTGTAGGCTGGCCAATTGCTGTGAGAATTCTTTAAAATGGATATTTAAAATGTATGAACATATATATATGTATATGTATGTATGTGTGTATGTGTACGTATGTACATATATATGTTCTACTGTGGACTGGGGACCTTGAGCAGTAGACACACTTGACTTAAGCTCATGCATACATCCCAGGATTGGGGGCCTTTAAAGAGCTTTTTAAAGAATTTATGCAATGAAGTTAAGAATACCTTATGTTTTCGAAGTACGACTTGATGATTCTGTGGATTTCTTCCGTGTCTGTTGTTATGTCCCCTTTTCATTTCTGATTGTGTTAATTTGGATATTCTCTCTCTCTGACTTTTGATTCGTTTGGATAAAGGTTTGTCTATTTTGTTTATTTTTCTCAAAAAACCAACTCTCTGTCTCATTGATTCTTTGTATTGTTTTCTTTGTTTCTATTTTGTTGATTTTAGCTCTCAATTTGATTATTTCTTGCCCTCTAGCCCTCCTGGTGAGTTTGCTTCTTTTTGTTCTAGAGTTTTCAAGTGTTGTTCTGTTCACTCACTAGTATGGGATTTTTCATGTAGGCATTTAGTGCTATGAACTTTCCTCTTAACGCTGTTATCATTGTTTGCCATAAATTTGGGTATGTTGTGTGTCATTTTCATTGAATTTTAGGAAGTCTTTAGTTTCTTCCTTGACCCATTGGCGAATCAGGTGAGCATTGTTTAATTTCCACAGGCTTATGAGCTTTCTGAAATTAGTGTTGCTGTTGAATTCTAGTTTTAAGCCATGGCAATCCAATAAGATATATGGGGTTATTCCAATTTTTTGTATCTGTTGAGGTTTTCATTGTTACCCAGTATATGTTCAATTTTTGAGAAGATTCCATGAGGTGCTGAGAAAAAGGTATATTCTTTTATGTATGGAATGTTCTGTAGATGTCTGTTAAGTCTATTTGAGTCATAACATCTGTTAGTTCCCTTATTTCTCTCTTAAGTTTATGTTTGGTAGACCTGTCCTGTACTGAGAGTGGGGTGTTGAAGTCTCCTACTCTTAGTTTGTGGGGTTTGATGTGTGATTTAATCTTTAGTAGTGCTTCTTTTACACATGAGAGTGCCCTTGTATTGGGGGCATAGATGTTCAGTATTGATATTTTCTCTTGATGGATTTTTTTCCTGTGATTAATATGAAATGTCCTTATTTGTCTCTTTTGCTTGATTTTAGTTTGAAGACTATTTTGTTAGATATTAGGATAGCTATACCAGCTTGTTTCTTAGGTCCATTTAATTAGTAAGTTTTTCCCCAACCTTATATTCAGAGGTGATGCGTATCTTTGAGATTGATAAAGAAAATAGATCCATATCTATTGCCATGCAGAAAACTGAAGTCCAAATGGATCAATGACCATACATAAATCCAACCACACTGAACCTCATAGAAGAGAAAGTGGGAAGTACACTTGAACGCATTGACACTGGAGACCACTTCCTAAATATAGCCCCAATAGTACAGATTCTGAAAGAAACAATTAGTAAATGGGACCTCCTGAAATTGAGAAACTTCTGTAAAGAGGACGACACAGTCAACGAGACAAAATAGCCTCTTACAGAATTGGAAAAAATCTTCACCAACCCCACATCAGACAGAGGTCTGATCTCCAAAATACACAAGGACCTCAAGAAATTGATCATAAAAAAGACCAAATATTTAAAAAAAAAAAAACAAAAAAACAAAAACAACGGAGTACAGACCTAAACCGAGAACTCTTAACAGATGAATCTAAAATGGCTGAAAGACACTTATGGAAATGCTCAATATCCTTAGCCATCAGAGAAATGCAAATCAAAACAACTTTGAGATTCCATCTTACACCTGTAAGATGACAACCTATACTGGAGAGGATGTGGGGTAAAGGAAACACTCCTCCATTGCTGGTGGGAGTGCAAACTGGTACAGCTGCTTTGGAAATCAGAATGGCGATTTCTCAGAAAATTGGGTTCAACCTACCTCACAACCCAGCAATACCACTCTTGGGCATATATCCCAAGGTTGCACAATCATACCACAAGGACATTTGTTCAACTATGTTTATATTATTATTTGTCATAGTCAGAAGCTGGAAACAACCTAAGTGCCCCTCAACCAAATAATGGATAAAAAACATGTGATACATTTACGCAAATGGAGTGGCATCTTGAAATTTTCAGGCAAAGGATGTATCTAGAAAACATCATTTTGAGTGAGGTAACCCAGAACCAGAAAGACAAATATAATATGTATTCACTTACAACTGGCTTTTAGTCATAAAGCAAAGAAAAACCAGCCTACAATTCACAATCCCAGAGAACCTATACAGCAATGAGGACCCTAAGAGAGACTTAAATGGATCTAATGTACATGGGAAGTAGAAAAAGACAAGTGCTCCTAAGTAGATTGGGAGAATGGGGATCATGGAAGAGGGTAGAAGGGTAGGGGGAAGGAAGGGAGGGGAGTGGAGAAAAACATATAGCTCAATAAAAACAACTAAAAAAAGAAATATAAGCCCCAATGGCATCCTGCAAAAAACAAAAACAAAAAAAAAAACGCTTTAGAAACCCTCTATATATTATTATTGTTTCAGTCTTTTGAAGAGGGTTTTTGAGTATTCTTGTGGCTATTTGTTTTGTTTTTGTTTGGGAGGAAGACTAACTGCTATGTTGACTAGGAAAGAATAATTCTTAAGAGTGTTGAACTATTGTCCTAGCTACATTTCCTTTTCCTGTCAATGTGAAAAACAACACAATGACAAAAGCACTTTGAAAGAGATAGGGTTTAATTGGCACATCATTCCGCCATTGCAAGGAAGTTAAGGCAGCAAGAGCTTGAAGCAGATGCTATTCAATTTCTATACACAGCCAAGAAGTAGAGAATATTGAATACTGCATATTACTGTTCTGCTTGCCTTCTCCACACTTATTTTCTAAACAAATTGATATGGTGAAATGAAAGCCATTTTCAAATATTTTATATTCCATCTTCATAAACATTTATCATTTACCTCTGCTTAGAGTCTTTGAACTCCTTGGTTATTACCAAAATACTCAATTAACTATTTACTGATAAACATATTTTAAAGCATATTATCTCCCTATATAGCATAATAAAAAATTACCAAATTATGTGAAATTCACAGAAAGCAAAATATGTAAGTAAAATTAATTAAAGTTTAAATTTGCATTATACACTTATATATCATCACTCTTCCATCTTCATCAAAATTCCCCTGTCAGATGGAACCAGCACATAAGGGACTTTTTTCTATTTTGTGCTGTGTGTTATATTCTATGTTGCCTTCTTTTTGACCATTCAAACCCTTTCTTTTTACGGCAACTGTGATGCAGCATGTTTAGTGTCCTCATATGAGTGAAAACATGGTTTGTTCATCCTTCGTATGCTTAAATCACTTTATATAACTTCCTTTGATCATATTTTAAGTATAGTCACATCAGTTAGCATGGAATCTTCAGTGCCACTTATAACCTGGCATGGCTTTGGGTTTTCATCATTACAGCACCACAGTGGTAGCAAGAGCATTAAGTAGTGCATTTTAATCTCAGCTATATACAAAGTTCAAGACCATTCTGGGCTGTATGACACAGGCCCTTACACACACACACACACTAGATTTAGATTTGTTCAGTGGCTATAACATTGTATAGGTTGACATACATTAGTATATCATTGTCCTTCCATGTAGCACTTCTACACATAGGAAATTATGCATTCTCATTTTACAGACTTCCTGTAACACTTAACTCTTCTATTCATGGAACTTATCTTCATTTTCCCACTAAAATATCAATGGCCATTTGTATTTGTAATCTTATTATTGTACGTAGAGAAAGCATTCTTGGAAGTAGGAAAGTGTTTTAGTTACTTTTGAATTGCTGTTACAAGACACAGTGGCTAAAGCAGCACATAGCAGAAAACATTAATTCTGGATTATGGTTTCAGAAAGTGAGTACTTGACCTCTATGGCAGGGAGAATGTCACCAGGCAAGCAGGCTGGCATGGCACTGGAGCAGTAGTAGTGAGTTACATCTGATTCACAATTACAAGGCAGAAAGTACTGACTGCGAATAATTAGTATGAACAATGAAACCTCAAAGTCTTTTTCTAGTGGCACACCTCCACCAGGGCCACACCTCCACCAGGGCCATACCTCCTAACCATTCAAAACCATTTGTACTACCACAAAAGCTAGATCAAAGGCATTTCAGTCTTGTGAGGCTTTAAATTATCTTTTTTTCCACTAACTTGGAATCTTTTGACAGATTTTTAAACACACTAAAAATACTTGTTTGATGATGATTACAATTAGGGTATATTTTAACATTTGATATTTGCTGATGAACCTAATTGCTATCACACTGACAGAATGTAAATTGTGTCTCACACATCTGGGACAGAAATTGTTGGCTGGCACTTTGAGATATTTTAAAACAAGGGGACACCATGAGCCAGTGTGTTCATAACGATAATGAAAGCAAAGTTGCTTAGAGTTCTGTAGGTCATCTGAAGAAACTTTTTTCCATTACTGAAAACCCACAAGTGGTTATCCCCATTTTTTACCTTCCAATGTACTGTTACTTTTCTCTAGATATTGCTACTAATGTCTCTATCATTCAAGTGAATGATCTCATTTTTACCAAAACAATGACCTCTTCTCACTTTTTTTGGTAACTATGCCTGACATGATCCATGGCTTGTAATTTATTATAAATAAAAATACCATTTATAATTTAAAAGCATATACCATTCGTATTTCATCGTTTATCACACAGTTCTAATTGCCTTTTCCTCTTTTGTTGTAAGGAAGCTGTTTGTTTGTTTCCTGGCCACCCAGTGGCTCAGACCTGAAATAACCACACAGAAACTGTATTATTTAAATCACTATTTGGCCCATTAGTTCTAGCTTCTTATTGGCTAACTCCAGAGTTATAACAATAAACATGGCTCTAGCTAGTACCTCCACCATGAAGCTAGACTATCTGAAAGCAAAGGATTGGACTGGATCCAACTGTCAAAGCCATGGCTTTACTAGTCATATCATTTAGCAAATTAAAGACTCATGTGGGCAGAAAAAAAAAAAAGACACAGTAAACATAGTTTCAGATGAAAAAACCTCTAAACAGTTTACGGTGTGTTTAAAAATATTTGTAGGTTTGGGAGAGAAAAAAAAGGATAAAGTCCTTAAAATAAAAAAGAAAGAAAGAGAGTAGTTGGATGTGGTGGCACACACCTTTAATCCCAACACTTTGGTGACAGAAGCTGGTGGATCTCTGTGAATTCAAGGACAACCTGGTCTACAGTGTGAATTTCAGGACAGCCCTGTCACAAAAAGAGACAGAGATCCACAGCCACATCAGAGCAATGGACTGAGCTCCCAAGGTCCAGTTGAAGAGCAGAAGGAGGGAGAAGATGAGCAAGGAAGTCAGGACCGCAAGGGGTTGGTCCACCCACTGAGACAGTGTACCTGATCTAATGGGAGCTCACCAAATCCAGCTGGACCGGGACTGAATGAGCATGTGATCAAACCAGACTCTAAATGTGGCTGCCAATGAGGACAGACTGAGAAGCCATCGATAATACCACTGGGACCTGTCTCTTCTACATGTATTGGCTTTTTGGGACCCTAGTTTACTTGGATGCACACCTTCCTAGGCGGGAATGGAGGGGAGAGGGCCTTGGACTTCCCACAGGGTAGGGTACCGTGCCCTCTCTTAAAGATGGAGGGGGAGGGTGGAGAGAGAAGGGGAGGAAGGGTCAATTTTTGAATGGAAAAATCAAAAATTTAAAAAAAATAAAAGAAATAGAGTTTAAAATAAAGCCATGTAAAGATGGAAAAGACACAGAGAGTCTGGATACTATATATTATTGTGTTATCTTTAAACTGGATGACTGCTGAGGAAGGAGCAATAGCTGCTAAAAGACATTTGATTATAAATGCTGCTGGATTAATCTAACATATATATTTTAAAAATGCCTTGACTTCAAAATTTAAGTCAAAAGATATGTTACTTTGGAAAAGAGGTTTTACTTTTGTTTCCCCAGTAAATAAGAGGCTGTGGATTCATTTTGGGCTAAGAAAAATCAGGTTCTATCAAGGAAGACCCCCTGAAGACTCTCCAGTAAGAGCAGTTGGTCCAGATGATCCAACATTTCAGAAACTCTGTTGGAGTTTCCTCTGAGTTCCGCATCCAGAACACTTTCAACACTGCTGCCTGAGATGAACAAGCCTCACAGAACACTCCAGTTAGGACTTGATCATAATTCTAAATTTTCTTTAGGTTCCCATAAGATTATCAGTGCCCCCAATAAGCAGGAAGTAGCCTAGAAAACTACACCCACGTTACCAAAATTGAACTATAGATATTTTTCTTTGTTTAGAGTATTGGTTACAAGTCATTATGGAAGAAAAGCTAAACAAAAAAGATTAGATTCAAAATTCTTGTCTTAAAAAAGGGAGCAGGGAAGTGCTGTGGGACAATGGTTTGTACCCTGTAAATTGTATTTTAATGAATTGCTGATTGGCCAGTAGTCAGGCAGGAAGTATAGGTTGGGCAACGAGAACAGGAGAATTCTGGGAAGAGGAAAAGTCAATCTGCAGTCCTCACCCAGACACAAAGAAAGCCAGACACATTGCAAGCAAGATGTGACTGCCTTGCTGAAAAAGGTACTAAGGCATGTGGCTAACACAGATAAGAATTGTGGGCTAAAGTAAGTTATAAAAGTTAAGAAGCCTTAGCTAACAGGCCAATCAGTTTAAAATTATTGTAGGCCTCTGTGTGTTTATTTGGGACTAAACGGATATGGGAACTGGTGGGAAAAAAAACCTCTGTCAACACTCTTTGATTCTCCCAACTGTTTTGTTGTATTTGCTGTCTCATTTCTGCTTCTGTTGTCAAAAGAAGCTGATTCCTTCAACTTTATGTTTCATTTTTTATCTTGTCTTCAATGCTTGAAAAGTTAAAAAATGTTATCTACTACTCTGAGTTCAAATAAAATTCTTGTTGAGATTGGCAATTTTTCTTGTTTGTTTGTTTGAATATTCTTATTTCCCAATCTATGCATTAAACATTTCTTTCAGTTTATAATTTATATATAACTTTATTGCTAAACACTGTTTTCCAAGACTAGGCATAGTGTTGCATGTCTGTAATCCTAGCAACTGGGAGGGTAAAGTAGGAAGTTCAACATATGAACTATGCCTGAGTTTACAAGGAAACACTGTATTAAAAAATACAGATATAGATGTGGGTGTGAATTTATCTCCAAAAACTGTTTGCATGATATTATATCTCAAGAAGAATGTATAATACAAGTGTGATATTAAAAAACTTATCTTCCAGGTGGTTTAGAATCTTTGAAATCCCTTCAGCAACTAACTGTGGACCATAATCAGTTAATCAGCACTAAAGGTCTTTGTGAAGCACCAACTATCATATACTTGGATTGTTCACATAATCATCTTACTGATGTTGATGGCATCAGACATTGTGGATTGCTCCAAATAGTAAAGTTGCAGGGAAATTACCTAAGAGAGGTAAATTATATAAGTAATTAATATCCATAACCAATGCAATCTCCTTCTTTATTTGAAATTATATACCATATATTTTGAAAGCAATTTGAATATTTATTTCTTTATTTTTAATTATCAACTGTATATTATTTACAAGTTACCATTTTTCTTTTTAGTTTTTGTTAGAATATATTATACATAATAATGATTTTCATTATGGGATATCCATACATGAGCACAATATATTTTGACTATATTCACAAAACACATTACTCTGTCATCCACTTCCAATACCAGTTATTTCCCATTTGAACTTATTGCCCTCTTATATCATTTATTTTGTATGTGGGGGGAGGGAGAGAGATGGAAAGATGGAAAGAGAAAGAAACTCAGTGAGTTTCGTTCATGCTGTGTACAGGAGTTCGGTGAGGTAATTTTTTTTCAGGAGCATTTAAACACTATTACTAACTGCATAGAAATCTTGAGAGAAGAGTAGGACTTCATGGGGCATTTAGCATTCCATGACTAGGTGTTCTCTAGTCTAACTCAGAGGAGATCTTTTGCAGGTCGTCAGACTGCTATTGTTTCAAGAATGTAATAGCCATGTTGTGCCCTGAAGATAGTGTTCCAAATGCTCCACCTCATTCCCTCCAGTCTTTGGCTACTTTTGAAATCTTTTTTGAGCTTTGGAAGAGCTTACGGATGGGCATTCAACACCAGTTTATTCTCCTTACTTTGATTAGTTGAGTCTATACAGTCACCACTGTAAAACCAAACCTCACTGAAGCTCACTGCAGTAATATATGACAATTAGCTTAGTTATTGAGAAGACATTTTTGAAAGGCACATCGGGTTTAGTTAACAAAATACCATCATTATCTTCTGTAGATGGAAGTTTCTGTACCACCCAGTCTCACAGCTGTTCAGGCCCGAAAAAATACACAGAGGTTTATATTAATTATAAACTGTTTTTTCTATTGTCCAGGCTTATTACTAACTATCTCTTACAACTTAAATTAACCATAAATCTTATTATGCTTAGCCACATGACTTGTTACCTTACCCAGTGAGGTATTCTCATCTTGCTTCCTCTGCATCCGGCTGGTGACTGACTCTCTGCTTTTCCTCTTCCCAGAATTCTCCTAATCTGGTTGACCACCTATATTTCCTGCCTGGCTACTGGCCAATCAGTGTTTTATTAAACCAATATGAGTGACAAATCTTTACAGGGTACAAGAGCATTATCTCTCAGCATTCTTCGCCATTAGAGATTATAAACTTCCCATACATGTGGTTTATATCATGTTTACTGTACCTGGAAGGAATTTTCTCCTGTAGAGGAGGCATCAAATTCAATCATAGAGCAGTTGTTTACTCCAGTAACAGATTTGCCACTGTTGAACTATAGGGTTCATACCACTTGTCTTGTGAGTAGTACTGCATACAGGTGCACAACTGAATATGAGCATTGTTTACAATTCTCCCCAAGAAGCCTATATAGTATTTTACTAGTCTGAAGTCTAGACAGCAAAGAAGGGTTTAGCCCAGTTTCAGTTTTATTTTTTTATGTCATGCAACCAAGGCAGGTAGAGTTTTCATTGATAAGATCTTAACCATCTAGTTCTGGTGGGCAATCAAGAGCAGTAGCAATTGCCCATATATTTTAGGGATCAACGACAGGGAGAGGGAAGGCCTCTTAGAACTAAGATTTTCGTTTAATGACATTTAGCTTCTGGGAGCAACTTCATCTACCTAAATAGGAGACCATCAATAAAACCTCATTTTTATTATATTTCCTTATGATATTTTCCTACATCTTTACTTTTATCTGTCATCTGCCCCATGTATTCCTGTGGTCCATTTCCTTGCCTTTGTCCTGCTTCCCAATATATGGTCTTTCATACTTGTATTCTTATATTCTACCACCTCTCTTAAATATCTTTCCTGCTCATTGGCCCCTTTTCATTATTTTATATTTATCCACTTAGGGAAAACCCCAATTTCTTATGGTGTCTAATAAGTATAGTTTAAGCTAAGATTCTTCAAAAACTAAGCTATAGCATATGATAATATTTCAGCTTCACTTAGGAACATAAGTTGGACAACATTTATCTACTATCGGCATTAAATTGCACTTTTTCATAAAACTTCTTAGATAAAGATTATTAGAAATAATAAAATTAGTTAGTAGGCATTTTTTCCATAATGAAAGACTCATAATAATATGATTTGAGTTATGGTTTATTGCTTTTCAGAATTTATATCTCATAAGCTTTGGTAGACTCTATAATTTTAAATTTGGTTAGGAAATATTTTGCCTGTTATCAAGTAATGAAATATATTTAATTGCAGCCTCCATCCTTAAAAAATCATGTTCTGCTTAGAGAATTGCATTTGGATGACAACAGCATCTTAAATGTGGAAGTACTTTCTTCGTGTTGGCTGCCTCTACTACAAGATCTTAGTATCTCTCAAAACAGGTGAAAATATATTTTATTTTAGGAATAGTTATTTAAAATTGCTGTGTGATGTACATAAACTAGAAAAGTTGGGATTCCTACAATTAAATCAGGATGCATCAAAATAAATCAGTACACAAGATACACATATAACTATCCAGAGTTTTAAAATTTTGAAGTGGCTGACTTACCCGAGGCGTTCAGTAAAATTTTTAAGTTTATTCTACTCATTTTGTTTCCTCTCAAAAATGTACTTGTAGAAACATCTTAGGGAAGGCTGGTTTATGTTTATAGAGAATTAGTCTTTGGAAAATATAGAATGTAGGAAATTTAATTCTGAGGGATGCCTCACTGTCTCAAATGTTATTTATTAAGTCATAAAACAATGTTTTTTAATCTTCTCTAATTTGCTTGTCTTTTGTAGTTGTTAAAATGGATTTAAATTTGAATTCCACAGGGATATAAAGGAGTAACACTAAATTTTCTTAACATCAATATAAAATGAGTACCTGCATCCATAAGCACATTAGAGACAATCAAATATCTAGATCATTGGAATGAATTATTGTGTAAAGTCAAAAAATTCTTTCTCTCTGTGCTTAATATTTTATTGAAACATGTTCACTCTAATATGATTGATTTATTAACCAGACATGTGGAGAAAGATGGGTGAACTACCTATAACAAGAAATTACTTTTTTGAGTTACAAGATGTTTACAAGACCAGTGAGAAAGGACAACTGTGTGCTTTTTTATAAACCAAAATATACTTTCTCTCAGTCTTTGTAAAGGAGTGTTCATATTTTGAGTATATCTGTATCAAATGATTTAACCCAGAGATATTAATCTTTGAAAATAAAAAACCTATATACACATTTTAAAGTCACATTAGATTGTTGTAATCATATTTAAATTATGAAAGCTGGCTTGCATTTAACAGGACATTGTTTCAATTTGAAGTAAGCTCCTTCAAGTGAAACCACATATGTACTTTGGACCTATATGAATATATAGGATCTTTTCATGAAAAATATAATCAAAAATCAAGTGATCAATTATGTCTTGGACACACATAAAATAAACCATGCATGAATGGGCACAATACACATACTTGACAGAAGTAGTTCTCATACCATATTTCTAATACTAGAAACATTTATATTAAGAAAATTATAAGGGGAAAATTCCCTTAGTTATTTGACTGCTTTAAGCCTACAATGAAATATTCTTTCTGTCAAAGTTAAAATTATCACAGGTGATGATGAGCTTTGGCTTTATCATTCTCTGATGATATTCCCCTATTAAGGAATTATTCAACTGGACCAATTCAGTTCTTGGATATAATAATGGTCATGGAATAATTACTCCAAAAATTAATATTTGTAATTTTGTTTACTTATATATAACATTTGTATGGTAAGGTGGGGCTTGTTATTTTTGAGAGCTAAAACATTGAGTGGCATACATTATAACCTTTAAAAAATATGTGGAGATAGAAAAATTAAACTTGTATCATGTCTGTACAAAATGTCATTCAGACTAAAAAAGATAAGCATCATTTGTAATTTTATAAAAAAACATAATGCATGTATATACAGCGTAAGAGTAGAGAAAAAGGGTTTGAGGATATAGGGGGCAGGTAGGTATGTGGAAATATGTGAGGAACACAGCCAATGTACATTATATACTGATATGAAAATGTTCTTATGAAACAGTATTGTTTACAATGAATATACAGTGATTAAATATTTTGTATAATTATTATTGCATACACCATATAGTATTTTTATAATACCATCACATATTTAAGCTTATTTTTAGACTATCAAATACTTTGCATATATTAGCACATGCTGTTTGTAAGGCAGGAGATCTGAAGGCACATGAGGAAAGGAAAGTTTTCCCTAATGGGTTAATATGTAAATAATCTCAGACTTAGGGTTTTTTTTTTTTCTCAGCAGATTTATGTCTTTAGCTATGATGCATGTCACAGTGTTCTGTCTGTGCAGTGTGTGCAGAGCCACATAGCAGGTGTTAAAACTCAGCTAGGCCAGTTCAGGTATGTAGTTTGAATCTGTGACATCCCAGTCAGTTTGCATCAAGCAGATCTTTGCATTGTCTAAAACTCAACTTCTTCCCCAGTGTCAAAGTGCTGCTGTTGCCTCCCTTCGGCTACCAAGTTCTAGTATCATAGGGAATGAATGTGAGTCCAGTGAATTAAAATGGAGACATTTAAAGTGCAGTTGTATAGACATGTCTAATTAGGATACTCTTACATGGTTTATATTTTCTTTGGTTTTTGGTAACTATTTCCATCACAAGGAAGAGATTATACATCCACATACCTTCTTTCCGCACAAATGGAATACATATAAAGAGCAGTATTTAGCGAATATTGTTTGGAATACTTGTTTCATCCAGTCTTCTGTTTTAAATTTTCATTAGGCCATGTGACTGGTTTAAGTCTGACTCAGAGGAGTTCTGACTAGAAGACTCTCTGGCTAGATAAACTGTCCCTACTTCCACTCAGACAGACCCTAAGTGGGTGCAGAGGGGAAACTTACCCATTGGCTGCTCTTTGTAGAAATCTTTGCTTTTTTGTCGTCTTTGAAAGTTATATCTTTTAATGCCCAGGGCTAATGTGACAAGGTCAAGTCGTATTAGGTTTTCACTAATGTCCCTTTGTCTTTCTGGTTTGAATTTTCTTGAAAAAAATATTCATGAAATGTTAGTAAAGGGAAAAACTATAAATGCATGAGTAAAAGGAGTCTATGATCAGGTTTCTACCATCACAATGGATAGTCATAAAGACGCATGAATAGCTACTTTCCTTGATTAAGATTTTAAAAAATCAATTTACAAATCATGGTTTTAAAAGAATGACTATATGAAAAGATAAAAATGCCATATTGCAGAGATATTTGACCACAGCAGAAATGTATTTGTTTAAATTGATTTTTAAAGGTCATACTGTTTTTAAATTCTAGAATGACATTGCTTATTTTCCCTTGATGTTTTCAAGTATACATCACCATGTAGCCTTGAGGTATGCAAAATATTATGAAGGAAAGAAAGTAACTGTATTATGAAGAGTGAACTAATTTGCTCGCTATTGAATTTTAGCAGAAAAACAAAGATTTAATACTAAAATGTAGCAAAGCTACAAACATAATTTTGGTTAAGTATTTTTATGCTATCACTGGAAGAATCAAAATTTTATATCTGTAAAATTATCAGGAACATGTTCAGGATGGAAGCACTATAAGATGAAGTCTTATATAAAATAATTATCTATCCAAATGTTTTAATTTTGCCTGTCTTCCTTCTCCTTTCCTTCACCAACCCCCTGCTTCTCTGCCTTTTATTTGTTTATCCTCTCTTCTTCCTTTGTTTCCTGTTACATTCATGTGACATTTCAGTCAATTTTATTCAACAAAGAAGGGTTTGTAGTTCCATCTTTTTTTCATGTTTTCTTTAAGTAGTTTTATTCTACACCCTGTCACCCATGAGAGTCTTTTAAAGAAGTAGCAGCGTACAGGATTAGTATGAATGGTTATATTGTGCTTAGGAGTGA